>PNEQ01067138.1:0-49962 GCA_003012365.1 Medauroidea extradentata | reverse complement strand
TCAAGTGCACACACAATTTTCAATTTAGATAACATGACTTCAATGCACACATATACACGTTGCCACAGCCACTGCTCGAGGAAAACTGAAGTTCTTGTCCCGTTGGCGGGAATAGTGTGACACTACGAGGCCATCCGGTGAAACCGCATCCCTTTCTGCCGCTGCGGCGGAACCGCATAGTGTAACGCCAGCTTAAGAGTGGGAAGGTTTGTGCTGATTGGCGGGAGTAGAAAGATAAGCACGTGCCTTTGTCCGCTCATTGAGATAACCAAGGGTGTTGGGCGGGGGAAGAGTAGAAGGAGAGGGACAGGAGCTCCTGCTTGCTATCAGCTTGGTTTCATGTTACGTTATGTGGTAACATGTGACACGTGAACTTGAGCTACTGCTTTGTATTTCAAAGTAAATTGTTATTTACTAAATATATAACAAAAAAAATTTCCATCTAAACTACCGCTGTTTGCATCGCGACGCAGTATCGTATACCAGTTGTGAAATAATAATCTAGCCGCCGTCCGTGAGAATTTCTGAAGGGCAAGAGACGCACATGCTAAGCGAGAAAGGAATGTGTTGCGCTAGTTTGTCCGCAGCAGATTTTATCTCTATATCTCGCATATTTACACCACACGAGTGCTGTTGAACATACACTGCCTCGTCGTGTGAAGATGGAGTAGCAAGTTTCACGTGTTTCCTGGGCCAACATTGCCATCATATTTTAACACATTACTCTTTTAACTAGTTTTTAGCTTTACGAATGTCCGACATAGTTTGTTTCGTGACACCATAATCATCACACAACTTTGCTACAGAAACACCGGCCTCTTAACTATTATATTAGTTCAAAATTTTTGCTTGATGTCAAAGTTGCTCGATTTCTTTTCTGTCCTGTTGCAGACGCCATTTCATTTGAAAAAACGCGTAATCTTTATCGCGCACGTACATCAACTGCGTAAAAAATTCAAGTAGACACGACAGTCATTCTTGTCCGGACATATCAAAACACAGATGAGCGACTAGCTCTGCTTGCCGTGTTACGCGGCTATCTGTGCGCACACCGGATGTCATTTACCAAAGCACAATAACCATGTAGGTATTGCGCTGTTGATCTTACAGTTTCGTAAAAAAATTCAGGTAGACAATCATTCTTGCCCGGACACGGCACGTACCCCAATGCGCGATTAAAAATAGCTCTGTCTACCGTTTTACACGGCTATCCATGCGCGCGCCTGATGTCACTCACCAAAGCACAATAACCAGGTAGGTCTTGTGCTGCATGTGATAAGTTAACCTGACGGTGGAATAATTTTGTATCGCCAGATTTTGTCCGTTAAATACGAAGTCCGCTGAATGGAGGTCCTATAAAACGAGGGTTTACGTACTTGGCTTTTTGATTGTAGGTAGTATGTAATCATTAAATTATGTTTATTATGGGATGAGAATTTTCTCCACACATAATTTAATTGTGTACTACATGAAATTGTAAATTTAATTTCCCAATGTAACAATTGTATCACTCTGAATTTTTGACATCAATTTAAATGAATTACTTTAGTTACAACTGTCTGTTGTAATTTTGATTTAATTATTTTATTTCAACATGCAGGATTAGAGTACGTGAAGTATATTGTTTATATTGTGTAAACTATGTAATGAATTTGTTTCTCCTGAGGTAAGAAGTTTTTACACAAATATTTTATTCATGTAGTAGGCCTTTTAATTTGTCGATTGTGAGAAGCCGTAAGTTAGGTAGTATTACTGGACATTTTTTACAGTCAAAATGTACTTAAGAGTTGTAACTTTCAGTTCTAATTTTTTATTTTATTATAGGCATACTTAATAAACTTGCAAAAATAGAGCGCACACAAATTATGTTGTTGGTGTGTTTACTATGCAATCAGTGTTTTCTGAGGCATGTATTTTTAATGCAAATATTACAAATCGTAGAAGAATTTTGGACATACATAATTGCAGTAAATGGTTTGTCACGCAAAACCGGACAATAAATACATGCAGACGAGCAAAAGGATGCTTTTGTATGTTTACTTTTCTGTTTGTCTGCATGTATTGTCGTTTTCTTTGACTCACAGTTTGCTGCTATGGCGTGTATCCATAATATTTATTTGAGTTTTAACTTGCCCCGTTACTAGAATGGTTTAGAAACAACACAAATGTAATATTAGTAGTACATTATAAATTGTACTATGTGCAAAGTGCATTGAATTGGACAAAGAAAAAATGATTTCTTTTATAAAGCATAAAAAATTGGGTTTAAAAAAATTATTAGGTCAGGGAAAATTTTCAATTTGGGTGGAAAAAGTCAGGGAAAAGTCAGGGAATTATATTCCCAGCAGTTTGTAGCCACCCTGATACAGGGACGACGTACTCGTCTAACATCAAGGGGTATGTGATACGCCATCCATAGTAATTAAAAACACCTAAAACTATCACTATCATAAATCATACAATAAATATGTCTTGTTTGGTATCATTGTAACCTGCCGAGCGTCAGTTGATCAATTATGGTAATGTAATTATTGTAAGTTCACATATGTTCATTATAGTTTTTGTGAGTAAAAGTACCCGTCAGACTGGCGACCTGGGAGGCCAGCTAAAATGCCACATGTGGTCCTAGAGCCGAAAGAATAGCCCTTGCCCCCCCCCCTCCTCTCTCTCTTCCCGCTCTTTCTTCCCCCGCCTTCTCCGGCACACTGGTAACTAGATACTTGGTATGATAATGTATTAATTAAGAGATCGCAATAATATTCAACAGTCAGAAGATTATTGATGTATTTTAGTGATGTTAAAATGTAAAGCTTTATTTTGTGTAATAAACGTAGGCTGTTAATAGCAGACTCACGCATTCGCGGGAAGTAGAGTCCCTCTCTCTGATTGGCTGAGAGAAACTTTATCACCTCCTTGTGCTCGGAGGTGGGGAAGAGACGCAAGGCTAACAGAGGAGTACGCAGAATGGTGGGAGAGACGTGAATATGTAAGCAAGCAGGCAACACGTGTTTAACTCTGGTGGGGAAA
Source organism: Medauroidea extradentata (assembly GCA_003012365.1). Lineage (NCBI taxonomy): Eukaryota > Metazoa > Arthropoda > Insecta > Phasmatodea > Phasmatidae > Medauroidea > Medauroidea extradentata. Next base: position 46,935 of record PNEQ01067138.1, on the reverse strand, counting down.
AGGATAATTTCTTTGTCGTCATCAAACTGCGGGGCAGTGGACAGCATACTTACGGGTCACCAGTTGAGTGGACTTCCGGGTAGTGGTGGCCGTTTTCCAAATAACTCAGCTCTGTCAATTATCTTTTTAACACTGGAGAAAATACTTAATTGTTTTGCTAACATAAGTCAAAGTAGTTCAACATCAACGGAATCTGCAACCCGAGGTGGGTGGGTTCGTCGGCAATTGTTTTGTAATCAGAAATGTGAATTCTCTTTAACTAGCTGGGCACATCATCAGTCTTTCATTAATCCATTTTAATCATCATAGATCCAGACAGAAGGTGAGATACGACAGTAAAATAAATTTAAACGTAGCAAATTGTGTGCCCATTATGGTGCAGATGAAGCTGCATTCACTTTAAAATACCAAACATATTTGTGAATAAGCTTGTGAATCAAGGAACGAGCCGATGCGATCCAGTATTCTTGAGTCAGGTAGAGTGAAGAAGATAGGCCTGCATGCAGGTTCACATGAGAGTGCATTACTATCAGTTCTGACGGTTTGGTTTACTAAGAAAGGACAGTATGTTTGCTTTCTTGTGAAACTGCAGCATTATGCAACCAGAAGCCCACCCTAATGACACCTTGCAAATCCATGAATAGTGCAAGGCTTCTAATAACTTTCAAACTTAGTTTTACGTTTTGCAAGTCTCTTAATGTCGGATCTGGAATAATGTGTCTGTACAAGCCTTGACAAAGTACATACGTACATACTGACAACTCTTGCGTTGTCTGTGACATGCCAGTGGGATGTGGAAGCTTATGAAAAATGGCTTTGGCTCATAAGACTCAAGCCTTAACTTTGAAGTTTCGAAAATGAGGATAATCTGTGCAGCAAACCTAACGATTAATCATGTTTCAGTCAGTTACTGTTTTGTACTACCAAACACTGGATGTCTCTGGTTTCACCTCAAGAACAGGCACTTTTTCGCTAGAATGCTTCACAAGCCAGCTCTCTGGAGACTGCGACAGTCAGAGTCTTCGCCAAGTGGTCTGGAAGTGAGCCTCGTGAAGCAACATCCACGGAATTGTGTTCTGATGTAACATGTCTCCAGGAGCTGGGTGATATGGAAAACTGGATCTCAAAAACGTGGTTTGTGACAAAGGTCTTCAAACTGTGTGGTGACAATAAAATTGTAACCATGGTAGTACCACCTTGGAATCAGTTAAAATATTTCAATACCTGGTTACCCACTTTTGAATTGATAAAGTTTCATCATACATTGACAGAATTTGAGCCTTGGAATAGACAGAGTTGTGAGTGGTGTCACCTGAGAGTTTTCCACAAGTAGGTGAACACTTGATACAGTGAGCATGTATCACAGATGCATATGCCTTTTCACTGGCATCACAGAAGCTCTAAAAAACTGCACATTCTGGTATTTGGATTGGAACATATATGCTAACTGCAACCTTAGACAATGAGAGCAAGGAGTTCTAAAATCAAGTCCATACCTTGAACACTACCTCCCTTACTGGTTCATATTAATTCAGTTCTTGAGTCTACAAGGTTTGCATCATCTTACTGGAGGTTACCACACGGGTCGTACAAGCGTGTGATGGTAGAAAGTTTACCACATTTTGTTGCTGGCAAGTCTGGGATAGTCACTTTGTACAAAAATAATTTTTACTGGGGTTCCATCGTATTCTTCAACACTTTCACAGAATCAAAACCAAACATTTGTGATGTGTAATTGGTTTCAGAGTAAAAGTCATCGAAGAGCTACTGATGATTCTGACATCACTTGCATTGTTTGAGTCTTCAAGCTGCCAAGAGCTCTACCAGCTGTGTGTTCAGTAGCTGAGCATCAGCCACAGTTGCACCTGCAGTAACTACTATATATAGTCTACAAATACTGTACATCATTAAGTAGGGCATGTGCTGTCAGTGCAAAATTGTTTCCTGCTTTAAGTGCAAGTTGTTGCAAAGCGGGATGGCTTTAAAGGATGAATATGCCAACCCATATGTTATAGTATTCAACTCGTAAACATTTACTGAATTGTATGTTTAATTTCATCACGGAACACTCAACAGGATCAATTAAATCTTGTCTGAACATCTTGCAAACATCAGATCCAACAGACATTGGAAAAGTGAAAATTCAATATTATCAAAAATTTCTTTCTGCGATTTTGGCTCGAGGAGAAGAAAATCGTTAAGGAACTGTCCATTTCTGCTATTTGAAGATGCATAAAAAATTGTCCTTACCTTTGTGGAAATGCTTACCTCATTGACTACAGATGATGAGGAATAAAATACATTGCCGAAACAAACTAACTTGAGCAAAGGAATAAATACACAATAGCCCTCACTAGTGAATGCTAATTGCTCAGAGCGGGGAACAAAACCACAACTTGGGCCGCAGTCAGAGCACAAAGAAGGCCCTTTTCTTTTGTTCGCAGGACCTGGGTTCATTCATTTTAGTTTTCCTTCCCTAAATTGCTCCAGTGGAATGCTAGGTTGGTTTCTCAATGCAGCCGTTATAGCCGGTTATCTTTTTGTTCTTGGTTCTCTGAGCTACTGGTTTTGGCTCTCAAACTATTTTGGGAAAAATTTATTATTCTATGTGTTAGGACATTGTATTTACTGCTTGTGTCTAATATTTCTACATTAGTTTTGATGAATACGAACTTTCTTCTTAAAGTTCTTCTTCTTCCTCCTTTTCCTCTTTTCAAACGTATTCAATTTTATAAAGTTAATGTTGATAAGTATACACTAGTTAATAATTAAGTGCGTGGATGTTATGAGATACATAACAGGCCGTACAGAACATTTTATCAAATGGAGGAGGATGTAATGGACGGAGTTGTTACATGGCAAGCAAGTTCTGCTGAATTGTGTTTTAGGGTGTATGCAATGTTTGTTGTAGATAAATATGGACACAAAGACGGAGCAGTTGGTAGCACTGGAGCAGCGGCTAGAGCAAAGGGACAGCCAGGTTGTGAAGTTGAAGGAGACTGTCGCAGAACTGCAGAAGAAGCTGAGGTAGGTGATGACAAGCTGTTTCTCTTGTGTTCCTTCCTTCCTGCATGAACCATCTTTGACCACACTGCACTGCTGCATGGATATCTTCTTATTGCATGCTTCATGTCTTGGGATATTCTAGTGAGTAAGAGATTTGTGCAACATTAGCATTGTCTACTATGTATTCATAATTTTAAAATTGTTTGTAAGAATGTTTAATGTACAGTCTATGGCATTATTGTACTCTTGTAATATTCCTCTGGAATGCCTGTTAGTTAAATTTTTTATCTTTTTATAATAAAAAGTTTTATGTAATTTTGTCTTTGTTAAGAGGCTCTCTTATTTTTCATAGTCATAAGAGCAATGTACCGAAATGTCTTCTGACCAGGAAACCTTAAAATTACAATACTGTATTACAGAAATTCCACTATCTGGGAAAAACACAAGTGTTGTACAGAATACTGTAATTTGCTACGAGTTTGGAAGTGACCTGTCATATTTCAATAGACGTTCTGTAGTTTATATGGAAAAAATGCAGATCTTACTGTTTTATAAAAGTAATGAAATTTTTTTTGTACCATCTTGAATTGTAAAATTTTCTTCATTGTGCTATTGAGGTGAAATTAAATTAGCACCTTGGGTATCATGTACATATGTAAGACTCATGTTCAAAATAATAAGGAAAGCTAAGTGTACCAGTACTTTAGTTTCAGAAATCACAGTGAACTATATTTATGGTTAATATCGTATACCACATTTATTACTACAGTCTGCCCCATGTTATTTGAACATGGCTTGATCGTAACCCTAGTTTAGTCTAGCTAACCCAATTATTTAGTCAGCTGTGGCCACGTTCTATCTTGCCTTGCTTTAAGCTTAACATAACTAAATCTGTCTTTAAATTACAGCTGTCACAAGGTCACTGAAAAAAATTGCTCAGGAATCACAGTGTGAAGTGAAAGTGACATGCTTTGTTGGAGGAAGGGGGTTTCATAAAAAAAAACTGATTTTATGACTGTACATATTGATAATCTTATGTATCAAATTATAAATTATCACTGTTGTCTCAAAATTTAAGAGAATCCATTTTAAACCAAAAACAATAGAAAATTTTTTTTTTTTTTTTTTTTTTTTTTTTTTTTTTTTTTTTTTTTTTTTTTTTTTTTTTTTTTTTTTTTTTTTTTTTTTTTTTTTTTTTTTTTTTTTTTTTAATGATTGTGTTTTTAACTGTTATGATATTATGATATTGAGTAAATTTCCAAATACAGTGATGCCAGATAAGTATGTATACCGTATTTACTCACGTAATCACCGCATATTTTTGACAAAATTTTACGCTCGAAAAATGGGGATGCTGCCGTTATGAGGTGTTTTCAAATAAAATACCGACTGAATTTTTTGGAGTAAAATATAACTTAAATGTACACCTTTTTTCTATATTTACTCGACCAGCATAAGACGTTTACATTTTACGGTCCATTATATGTATGCTATTATTTCCCACGTAAGTGAGTCTTTAAACGAATCTGATTCACGCTGAAAACGTCACAACTCTCCAGATGCCGTTATGTTATCAACAGTGCATCATCAACCAGTGAGTGTGACTCATGTCTGGTGATAGATCATGTAGGCATTATTTAGGATCTAGGCCCACGTGGCGTGAAGTCTGGTACCTAGATTCGGTTCTATCGCCATGTCTTGTAAGCACGAAACACAGAGGATCTAGGTGTGCGCACCTTGCAGACTGGTACCTAGATGCTCAGTTCTGCTGCCACGTCTTGTAGGCACGAAATACTGTGGATCTAGGGGTGTGTGGCAGTGCGCTGCACTCCTGATCAACAGATATTTGCAACAGTCACGTTTGCAGATTCCACATTTTTACCGTTCTGGCCAAGATGTTTTCTCGCCAAAGGCGACCACATTACCTGCTCCCTTAGTAAACATCTTCACAGAGTTTTACAGTATTGTGTTCTCTGTTAAAAAAAGATAGGGTTGGGTGCGGCCATTTTTCTGGGTTGTTAAAATACTGCTTTAAGCCTTTAAAAATAATGATGCTGTCATTATGCATGTAAATACAGCACATAAATACTGCCACAAGAAATATTAAAATGTGCGGCACAAAGTTTCATAATACTGTATCCACAGAAGAGTCTCCTAGTAAGATATCACTGTTGTATGTTTGATCCTTGCTGTAACAGTGTCCTTGCTATTGCTGAATTGTGCAAATTTTAACAAAAAAAACATAAGTAGCTGTAATGTTGCATTCAAATTATTTTTGAACCTATTTGGTGGGAAATAACCAGTTATATTAATTAAATATTTATATAAGCAAGTTTGCATGTGTTCTTTAAGATGATACCCAACAAGTACAGCTATAACTAGTAAATGCTTCAAAATGTGCTGAAAATTATGCCACGCATCTTAGTAGATTACTTGGCAGCCACAAAATTGTCCAGTGATTGATACTTAATCGTATCAGCTTTGCACAGCATCCGCAGCATTGCTCAATGGCTGCAGCAGCGCGTGATTGCCTCAAACTAATAAATAATGGCTGTTGAAAATTCTACATTTTTATTAAGAAAATCACAAAACATTATTCAAAAATATCTGTGCAATTAAAATATCACCAACCCCACCCTCCTCTTTCGCTGACTTTCTGACTGCATCAAAAGTTACGAGAAAAGGTAACTAGACCAGAGTAGAGGATAATACCGGTGTGTATAATGTTGATTTTATAATAGTAATGAAAAGTAATTGTGTTTAATGCTAAGGTGATTAAAAGCTAAATCTTAAGGGCATGGGCCTGAGTTTCTTCATGTTTGACGATAATTATTTTTTAAAACATAAACGGGAACCGATATCGTAAAATCGCTCCATAATTTTGTTATGACTGGTTTTAACTACGTGCCCTAATTTCGTTGAGAAAAGACAGCAAAATAGTTTTTAATTAGTTAAATAACAAAATTTTCTTTTACCTGAAATATTAACTGAAATCTTCATACAGTTTGTCTCGAAAAACTACATTACGTAGTAAAACCATTTTGCAACAAAGTTACGAAGCAAGTTTACGATATTGGTTCTCGTATGGGTTTTAAAAAGTATTTCTCACGAAATCCGAGAAACTCGGGTCCATGCCCTTAAGCTTAAATAGTATGTAAGCCTCACCCTAATCCAAAGAATATTTTAACTATAGTTGAAATGTAACTTTGGAGGGCATAGTACATAATTCACAGCTAAAAGCATTAATCTACTATAACTGTAGGTTTCTTGAAGCCAATTTGTGAAAAGTAAACAATAGCAATCTTAGTCAATAGTTTTAGCCAACGTTTTAAACAAAATTGTTTCCAGTGTTACGAACTTCTAAGGCACAATCTCTGACGCCAGAACCTTGTGCATTTAACTGCAGCGCAAGAGTTCACGTGTAACAAATTAGTAATTCTGGATAAGTATTTGGTCATAAAGTTGGCAAATACCATTATCTAGGTTTGTCATTGAGTATTTTATCCATATTGGCTTCGAAAAAAGCGTAGAAATCAATTGGATGTTTCCAGCGTTTATTCATCTACCACACATTCTTAAGGTGGCTGCCTAGGTGGACGTATTTGGCGAGTTTGGTTCTTATAAGTTGGGAAGTGGTAAGGACGACACAGCACACGCATCACGCGTCACGCTAGCCTCTAGGCGCAGCAGCCACTGAATTGGTGTGCAGTCTTCTCGCATATATGACTTAACATCTTGGCTACTATAAACTAGATTGTTTTCATGGACGTACGTCATTATTGGCGAACATTGCTGAGTCGATAGCAAAACAAACAAAACAGAAAAGCAAGACGGAAAGTTGACGTCAGTTGTTGCTTACAAACCTATAACATCCGTGAAGAAATAAATCCACATCCACAAAGCCTACACTAATCCAATTTGCGAAAATCAAACAATAGCAATCCTAGACAATACAGTAAACCCCCAATCTAACGACACTGGATCTAATGACATTGGCGATCTAACGACATAATTTCCAGGAACTGTGGAAAAATTAATATTTTAAAAATTTATCAGAGCTAAGCAAAGTGAAATAGATCATAGTAAAACGTTAATTAAAAATAATTATGTTTACCTTAAACAATAACGAATGCAGTTATAATAAATTAGTAATATGCAGCTGTGAAACAAAAAAAAACTGTTTAAAAATGCTAGAAACTAGAAGCAAAAAATCAAGGCAGAAGAAAGAAAAGCCAAAGGAAAGAAACACATGGCTACTGTAGAAAGAAAGAAAAACGAGATATTGGAAGGAGGAAAAACTCTTGATACTATGAGAAAAAAAGAAACCATGAAAAGGAAAACTGCTGCAAGAAGCTATTGAACGATTGAGGAAGACTTTGGAAAAATTATATATTTCAAGACTAAGTGAAGTAGCTGGACCCACCCAAGCCATGGTTTAAGGCTTTGCAAAGGTGGATAAGGTAGCATCTGTACACAAAAGAAAAGCTGATGATTTACAAAGTAGTGTACAGAGAAAACTACAAGTGTTTTAATAACAGAATTTTTTCAGAAGAAGTAGGACAAGGAAAAATGACTATTTTAAGCAAGAACTATTAATTTTTCAATCACATTTTTTTGGAAAAAAAATCATTTGTTCTAACTTAAAGATTGAAAGTTGGCAGAGAACTGAATTTGGGTTAATGTAAATAAAGATTGGAAAAATATGCAGCATTAGACACAGATTCTAATGTTTTTCTTTTTCAATCCAAATATTAAATTATTAAAATTTAATTCATCTGGTTTCACATTTATTTGTAATAATTTAAACGAAGATTGAATAATGTTCAATATTTAGAGCCCACGATTTTTTGTGAAAAGAATTCTGCGACAGTTTGTTTCAATGCCCTATGTGCACATATAAGCACTACTTCATGGTCGTTGTCAGAATGTGTTATAGCACAGACGTGGTTCATATGACTGTGCCAACAGGAACAAGGATACTGCGACACCACACGTCTGTTATTTGCAGGTAGAACCCTAAACACTGAGAGTTACAAACAGCCAATCACTGACCATGAAGCAGGGCTGCACATGTACACATAAGGCTTCGAAACAAACTGTTGCAGAATTCTTTTCGTGAAAAATCGTGGGCTCTAATAATAGATAAAGCTTAAAAATTTTAAATTTTTTAATGCCAATATTTTATTGTTTAAGTGTAATTCATCTTCTTTCCATATTTATTTATGAGCTATTGTTTATAAAATAAAAAAATTAAAATAAATGTAAAAAAATTATCACTGAAAATATATTGGTGGAAAAGGGAATAGTGAGAGTAAAAATATATAGTCTAAACTAATATTTTAACTTGTTAATGTCCTTAGTTTTCAGTTATTTTTCATTATTTATTTTCAATGTCAGAAAGTCAAATTAACCACACTATATTAAATTATGGAAACATATTTTTAATATTTACACAGTACTCTTGCTTACTGGGAGAAGGGTGACCATTCTTAAAAGTAACTAGCAATATTTATGTCTAGAATTTTTTTTTGTGAACAGTTTGTTTTAGAATGTCTCCAATTTCAATACAATAGTCCCTAAAAAGTTAGTTTAAGCTCTTTATACCTAGAAATATTTTGTCGCAGTATTTTATTTCTGCCAATTGTGTGCAGAATTTTGTACAAAATTTTTAAAGTTGTGACCTTTGTTAGAAAGCTTTTATCTCCTATTTTTTTACCATTTTCGCAGCAGTCTTGATGTGCTGGTAGTAAAATGTAACTGTGTGACTGCCATTCAAAGTTAGTACATATATATACTGTAGGCATATCAGGTACGTTTTCAAATAAAGAAGATGCCACATATATACTGTTTTAATTCCAGTCAAAGTTTCCTGCTGCATTGTGATGCCGCCAATACAGTGGAAATATGTAAGCCGGCTGTCATTCAGTAACACATGAACTGCTCCCTTAGATTTTCCTTTCTTTTGCGTGAAAGCCTAATTGTTTGTACCGCTGTCACAAAAGCCTTACTTCTTAAACTAAATGGTGTAGTGAAGTATTTTCTCTTTCATTATTTTTTTTAACAATCCCAGAGTACTGAGAAATCTCTTTGCTTTAGCCGAAGTTTTGAAGATTAAATAAAATTAACTATTTTTCTTCACCAGTAAATGTTTTGACTGCTACAAATGAGAGATACTGGTGAGGCCAGGGTATCAGTTACAGACACGTGTCTTTAAATAGTCTTTGAAGTTTGTCTCAAATTTATTTTCCTAAATGTTTTGACACTTAACATTTTGCGATTAAACCTTCATACCTGATGTATCTAGTTTGTACAATTTTTTTATGGAAATTTTCTGTCGACGTACATTAACTTAAACTGTGAGTTCGACCACAACACTGCTGTTCTCTTGAATAAAGTGATACATTATAGACCATTCGGAATAAAGTGAGCACTAAAGATTTAACCTTTGAAAAAAATCACTAGCCGTTAACTGCATATAAGCCAACATTAACAACAGTTACATTATTGTTTGTATGGTTGGTAGCGAATAACTGCATGTGTCCCGTGTATTTTCTTATTTGAATACAGCGTTAACGAAACAACATCAATTGCAAACGACCTCTCTGTATTTAATGTACTTTAAAATATTTATTTAAGTTCTTACTGACATACCTATTGACTGTACAATTGTATTTGATTAGCGGCAGCACAAAGCGACGCAACCGAGTCGATTATCGTTGGCACATGCCGCTAACTCTTCACGCCACAGAGGTAGTTTAAAATTTCACCGACAGATGGCACCAAAGATAGGTTTTCGCCACTTAGAAGCGAATTGCGTCATTCGGTTTGTTTGTCCGTTATGTAATGAAGATCGGTTTCTGACAAACACATATAAAAGTTTTAGAAGTGACTGTTCATGAATATCATTGATAAATTATGTGAAGTCATTAGTAATGTAAGTTTTTATGTTTTATGATTGCCAGCCTGAGTAACTGGAAATAGAAACAGCATTTTTTCCCCTGTTTCACACATTAAGAAAATACGTTATTTATTGTTTCCCTTTACGTGCGTCGTCGTCGTTCATTACAGTACTCTGAACGGAACTTGAATTCTTGAGTTGCGTGTGTCGTGTGTGTTTTTTGTGGCGGTTTTAATTTAAAAGTTTGAATATACTGTGCATGCATTTACGAGATTCGTAACGGTAATAGCGTCGTTAGAGTAGACGCAGAGAAACCAGTGTTATAAGACGTTTACTCGTATATATTTATAACTAAGATTACTACTGAGTATAGCACATATTCAACACCCGTGCATTTAATGAGTACATATTGTAGCTAAAATTTATCGGAGCACTGTAACGTAAATGTAAACATTGTACAAGACTGTGTAAATAAAAGCACGTGGCAATGTTGATGTTTACATGTAGCGAAAGATATAAACTGACAGAAAATAAAAATTAATCAGGGCTTTTTTGAGTGTTCACTTTATTCCGAATCACCTATAGTAAGCTAGGTAGATGTGTTCTGATTAATATACTGTACTGTAATCCTTTGCATGTATCTAAAAATTTGTGAATATTTGAGACAAATTGTCTGAATAAAATGGTTGATCACATTTTTAGCCTGTTATATGACAAAGTTACACTATTCGCATTGGACAATCTACTGTATCAAATTACCAGTATTAACTCTAATAAACTGCATATTTTTTATGACATATTGAAAATGCCTGCTCGAAACAATCAAAAAGTTAAGAATAATTAATGGAAATTAATTGAAAATAAATAATAAATCCTCTATTTAACGAAACTCAAGGGACCAAAAATGGTATGTTTGTTTTAATGAGATTTGTTAAATAGTGGTTTTATACAACTGATTTCTACTCAACATGGAATTTCACATGAACGACAAAACTTTGGTCGACAACTCTTAGCATATCGTGGAAATTATGGAAGCAACCAAAAAAAAATAAAATTATTGAAATTGCTAGTTACAGTAAAACTCTGTTAAGTGATGGCCAGTCTTACTGCGGGTTGAACAGCCTCTTTCATGCATGTATTTTGTTTAGCGATGACTGGAGATACTTGATCAAGTAAGTACTGAAAATCTGATCTGCTCATATGAAAAAAGTTCCTGTACGTTTTGCTATCATTCACCTGCCATTCACTGACTAAACATTCGTAAGCACCCAACTGATTTCCCATTAATAACGACTCTTGAACTGGTTGACGCTGCCGTCGTTGTCGCCGTCTGCGTAATAGAATTATAGATGCTGCTGTTGCTGCTACTAATTGGGAAGCCATTATGTTCTCTCGTGAGCTATCAAGTGCCGCGCTTGTGCCGCCACCTCTCCGGACAGAGTGTCTGCCTAGGCCCGTTAAGACGCTTGCAAAACTGCTCTAGCTAGAGTCAATGTTGAGACACTATATTAGGAGTGTCGCGAACTGTGAGAGTGCCTGCGTATGGACGCTAGTGTCTGATGTCGCGACATCAGTCTCACGTTACGACCCAGCTTTAGGGGGTCAAACAGAATGGGTGGTCTCCTGTGGGGTTTGTGATAATGGGAATTGAGGAGCGAGGTGGGCTGCTGAGCAGGGAAGCCAACAATGCTGCCTGGAGTTTCTATGCATGGGTGCACGAGGTAGTGCAAAACTTCCCTAGATATTCCACTTGATGCCAGCAAAGGTTAATAAAGTAAATAATTTACATTAAAAAAATTAATTAGACTACATAAAAAGACTAGGTAATATAAATATGTTTTACATCAAGCATACATTTTAACCAGTGCAAGGCAATTGGTATTAGCGGCACGCGGCCGTTGTTTGGTTGCAAAATATGTGTGTAAAATATCAACAAATGGTAAAGCACAATGAAGGTACTACAAATATTAACTAGGTTTGGCACCAAGCTGTTTTAAGGTAATAAAATATCCTGATCTTATTTTAATAATTAGGGAAAACCCATCTGCAGTCAAACGTAAAAGTTAAAATATAAACGGGCGTGAATGAAATGTGTTAAGGTTGTCAGTAAATGTAGCACAAAACAGGGTGTCAAACTGAAAGAATGTTACATGACAACAGTAGAAAGTTCTAGTGAGAAGAGTTGAGGGATGTAAGTGGAGTAAGGCCACAGCAGACAGATAATAAAAGCCTGCTCTGCATGGTTAAGAAACTCACACTCTCTCGTACTGTATAGTTAGTGTTCCTACTCATAAAACCACAATTTTTCATGAATAATTTTTGTGATTTTTTTTGACAATTCCTCACAATTTTCATGCTCTTTAAAACAGGATTCTGCTGTGTTTGTATGTTTATAAAATAAGTACATACTGTAATACAAAGATGTAGATTTTATTCAGTTATGTCTAATTTAGTATTTTTTTACTTAAATAAAAATGTGCAAATACAGTTAACTCTTGATTATTCACGCTAATCGAGAGGATCGATGCTGCACATAATCAAATAATCATGGATAATCCACAATGATTTAAAAAATGACCTACGAACCTCATATTGTATGTATCTTATCAAATTCAGGCTCGTTAAATTATGGTTACAATGTCGTTAAAAAATCACTCCTGTAGCATCGCAAAAGCAAGTCTGTGATGTAAAACTGTTATGGTTAGTCTCCAGAAACATAAAGTTATGATTTTACTGTAGAAATGTTGTTAAATTTTATTTATTAAGGTGTAGCGTTTAAACCAATTGTGTGCGGATAATCGAGAGGTTACTACTGTGCAGTCACTGGCAACCATTTTCAAGAAGTGAGGAAATGGTTATTAACGTTGACTTACATGCAGTAATTGGCTGTTCATTTTATAAAGGTTGATTTTAAAAGTGCTCGGTTTATTGTGAACCAGCTATACTAGACGTTGAAACCAAAGACTTTTACGTAGTATCATACATTTAGCAAGAGTAGTAGAAATTATACCTCTTTCTCTCTAAGACAGACTCAAGATTATTGGCTGGTAATTTTAAATAAGTATGCCATCTTTTCCCCAAGTATGAGTGTTTATGTGACATTTGTCATATCTCAGGGTGCTTTCATCAAGTAGACTGAGTAGATTAACTGTATAGTATTATTGCAGCACAGTTAAGAACTGAGTACTATTTTGAGCAGGTTCGAGCCTTACATTCGCCTTCAATAACAGTCATGTAGCTCTTACTTTTGCTAAATGCTGTCATTTTTTAAGTTTTAGCTCTTTTATCATCACTTTATGTTTCCAGTTGACACATGTTACTGTGACTGCTGAGTCACCTTTATCATGTAGCTTTAAACTGTTGTGGTTCAGTTCCGGTAATCTGGAGTTGTGTCAGGCACTAGTTGAGGACATAGGGTTGGGTCTTAGTAGTTTCTGTGACGGGTGCTCCGTTCATCTGAGCTGCGCCTTCCCCTTTTGACTTCGGACGTGCTACTCCACTGGCCATGGAGGGGTAGGCCTGGAGGAGGGGAGGGGGTAGTGTTGGCGGAGGGAGGGGGGACGATGTGCGCCTGGCGAGGAGAGGTCACTCTCGTGTCAGGTGTGAGAGAGACTGGTAGTGCCTTGAGGGAAGAGTTCCCCGAGAGAGGCCTGAGACAGCTGGGTCAGCTGGAAGAGTCGTGATCGGAGGAGGTGCCCGGATATTTCCCTGGGAAGTGAGGGGACAGGATTAGTGTTGGAGTGAGTGGGAGCTCGCGGAAATGGCTGTAAGTGGAACAGCTGTAAGGACTTTTCGTCAAGATGGCAAGTCTGTAAGCGAGGAGCAGAAATCACTTCACCTCATCTAATGGGGCATTTATCGCTGCAGTGGTGAATGTAGGACAGATTGCCTATAAAATGTCAACGTGCGCAAAACTTTAAGTAGTGAAATGGTCAACAGCTATGGAGTTTAAGCTGTGTTGAGGGAAATTGGGGCACGTCGGGAATGAAGCAAAAAACAATTCACGAGGAACTAGTTCCTTGCCTACAGGGTCGCCTTGACGGAGGTGTTGACGGGCTGTATGCTTAGTGGTTTCATGCTCGTAAACTTGACGTAAATAAATTGGAGGGCCTTAGGGGCTTGTGGAATAAAGATTGAAAGTAAGGTGAAGTACTTTCTTAAGGGTGTTGGAAGATGGTCAGCCATGAATCAATGTGCTTGTTGTTGTTTTGTAAACCATGTCAATCTATAGTGTTTATGTAACTGAATTGATGAAAAGACTGTGAGGTGACAGTAAAGTGGACACGATTAAATGGGATTATGTGACATATGTAATTTGACAAAAGTATATAGAGTTCCTACATGTTCTTGGTTTGTGTCTCTGATTCAAGGTTTTCTGTAAGCAACTCGATCCCCAATATCTTTAAGCGTAAATTGGTAGCGATCTTGCGACTTGCCCTAGGTGTGATTAGAAGTGTTTATTTTTGCCTTACCAGTACGAGTAAAACCAGCTCAGCTTCAGTTTCAGAACTGCAACTGCTAGTAAGTAACCAGTCTTCGCACAATTTCTATTTCTGAACTGTTGACTGCTATTAGGTAGCCAATAGCGGAGCAGTTCTTTTCCCTGTGACTAAAAGGTTATGCGCTTTTTAACTGCTACTGATTGTAAATATACTACTACCGCTGATGCAAATGTATTGGCGAGCAGTTAAAAAACTGTGATAGTTCTCGTCTTAGGTAACAGGGAGTAGCACACACTCACTTACTGTTCCTACTTGCAGTGAATACAGTATATGCATTTGCCTTCCCTTTATTCTTCAGAAGCTACTTTACTGTTTTTAAAAATATTCTCAGTAGTATTTCACTTATGTCATCTTTATTAGCTGCAATTTCTCAAATTAATGCACCAGTACTGCACTTTTTATGCATGTGATGATACAATATAAAATACAGATTTTTTTCTGTGATACAGATTTAGATAAACTGTATAAACTAAAATATCTCTTTTACCTCTTTGTTTGGTCTTTAGTACCATTATTATTCTGTTAATTTTTCTTAGATATATCCATTCCCATTTAAATGTATTTATGTAGCAGTTGGTGAAGATCTACCACTGAGACCTTGTTAGGCAGGAATGAGTGATAAAAGTTCAACAAGTCCAGGTATGAACACAGTTATAATCTATTTCTTGGTGGAGAAACCTCTTGAATGACATGAACCTTGTCAGGTGGTGGTTGAATATCTTGCTTGCCTAAAATAAAACCCAAGAAAGAAACGGGTAAAGTTTTAAAATGCAATTTTTTCAATGTGAATGCCAGCATTTCGGAAAGGCTTGAACCATTTGCACACTGATATTTAGTCCATGGACTCAGTCTTAACCATAATTTCATCAAAATGTGTACGACATCCTCCAACCCCATCATCAACTCTTCCATAAACCTCTGGCATTTTCCTGGAGTTCTGAATGTAACAGGGATAAAGAAGTTCCATTACTACTTGTATGGAAGGATTTGTGAGGTCAGAAATGACTACAAGCCATTGCTGGGTCTATTCACTGCAGATATACCCATGCCTTTAAAATGCTATGCGAAGCATTATGTTAAGTGGGTACAATCTTTTGCCGCATTACAAACCAGGCCTCTCTATTCCTCACATTGATGGACTCAGGTCACATTCCAGGAAAGATTGTAGACTTTGAACAGGTTTAAAGAGGTTTTGTTACTGAAAGTTCTCGAGAAACTTCCTCTTAAAGTGGATGAAATCGCAAACATGATCCAGATAAATCCAGTCTTATGAATGCAGAGCTGGTTGTGGAAATGTTGGCGATGTGAAAACCTGGAAGAGCTCTACCGGCCATTTTGCAGACGCCAGCATTAACCATCAACACGTGGTTGTTTTTTGTGGGGGATTTTAATAATTGTGCCTAAAGCTGCTCTAGAGCGTATACTTTATACGTTTCAAATCTCTCAGCAAGGTGTTGCGTGAACGAAAGCTCTTGTACGTAGTTATGTGTGGTGGCATGGCATTGATGACTCTATGGTGGCATCTGTCAATCCATGCAACATGCCCCTGCAAAGGAGAGGATTAGGAGGCCATGGTCACCTTTAAAAGTAGACTTTGCTAGTCCAGTCCTGAGACAAGTGTTTCTGATAATGGTAGATTTCTACTCTAAATGGCTGTAAGTGGCACCTGTCTAGTTCACAAACTCATAGTGTATAATCAAAGTTCTGAATAGTCTTTCTGCCATAGATAAATTTACCAGATGCAATAGTTATCGGCAGTGGCAGTTCATTTCTGCACTTTTACAAGAGTTTGCTTATTATAATGTAATAGTATCCAGCTTATTGAGGGTACTCTGTACCATCCGTCCTTGAACGGACTAGCAGAGTGTGTGGTCAAAACCATGACTAGAAATATCTAGTGGAGATTTATCAATAAGACTAGCTAGACTGATGTTGGCACAGTATGTGATAGCAGGGAGCCGTGCATAGCTGCTAATGGTCGGCTACTCCAAACATGCATTGATTGCATCCATCTATAATTCTCAGAAGAGATGAAGGCAAGATAAGAATTGTGCACACAGAAAACTAGTGTGCTGGCCCCTTGGAACCCTATGTATGTTACAAATATTGGGAGAGGCCCAAGATGGTTTCCTGGTGTGATGGTAAAGGTAACATCTCCACTTTTATGCAGAGTATTGACAACAAAATGGCTGTGGCTGTGTTGAACATAGTTCAACTTCACCCAAGATATACAGAATCATCCAAAGAAGTGTTTCTTCACTCTCGTGCGGAGTGTTGGCAGGAGTTGCCTTTGTTTAGCAATGAGTGTAAAACGGGTCAAAGACCAAGGAAATATCTGTTGTGAACTGGAGTAAAGGTAGTAACCACAAGGGAAACAAGTTCAAAAACAAGAGAACTGTACCTTGTAATGCAATCAATGAGAGTATGTATAGATATGTTCATGCAAGATGGAGTTTCACTAACCTGCCATGTTTGTCCTGTGTAGATCATGTTCCACAAATTATTTCATCCGTCCATCTAAAGCCTAGCAAACTCTTTACTTTTTAACTGATGAATTCCTCCTAATTTTTTTTTTTTCCCTTTTGAACAGTAATTCAATGCAAAAAGTAATTTTTTCTGTATTGGTTATAAGTAGGGGCTGGAAATTTTTGCTAATTCAATGACCCGCATTGTATTATGCATATTCAAGCTCTGTCTGTTCGTTCATTGTCAGTTATTCCAATGAGTAGCAGTTAGTGGACAAATGGCGGGGACTTGCGTATGTAAATGACAGTGAATTCTAACATGCAGGTCATTTAATCAGCGAAATTTTCCGGCCCCTAGTTATAAGGCTGTATATAATGTGCTCATGTTTTGTTTTCAAATGTTTTGTTTCCACATCTTTTGTGTTGAATTAAGTTAAATTGTTTTTAAACTGTACAGTAAACTATATCCAAGGTATAATTTTTCTGAAGAAAATGTGTTTAGGACTACATTTTTTTTACTGTATATCATATTTCTGTAAATAGCTATGTTAGAACATAGACTTTGTCAAATGACAAGACAGACGGAGGATGAATGTACTGGACTTTTCCATGTGGTATAAATGCAAGGAACTCTCCAATTGTAGCCAGTAGAGAACTCATTAACTTCACAGTTTAACTTGGCTTGTTTTATGCCATATTCTCTAATTTTTGCAATCTTCAATATAGTGCATCAAATTATTTTATAAAACAATTGTTTATTATCTTTACGAGAGCCATTGTGGGTACATATTTTTTATATGGCCTGCAAGTAAAAATTCACACCATAAATTCTGGGTAAACAGTTAAATATTAAATCTCCTTTTGTTTTAGTCATAAATGTAAGTCTTTATCAACTTACCTTGTGCAAGTGTTGTCTTATTGAGTGTTCTGCATAACTTATTTTTCTGTAATTTTGTCCATCTTGGAAACAAAAATATCTAGAATAATCAAATAAAAGGCTAATTAATCATTATTATGTAAAAAATGTTTTTATTTACGTGTTTATAAAACATAAAATTCTTCAAATAATCAAGGCATTGTTTAAAGTTAATGTCAGAATATTTATAAGTATGTATATACCTACTCGCACAGTTTACCAGGTTCCAATCTGGTATCTTCTGCAGAGTGTTTGTGTACATTTCCTGCACATCAGCCAAGTATTAGTTGGCACTAATATGAAGCAGCACATGCGGGCTAAGTGGACACAATTAATTGGTTTAATGCAATACGAATACTGTGCCTGGCAGTCACAGTCTTTGATACAATATATTCTTCATTTGGTCACCTATTTTGTGGCGTTTTCCGACCATTGCGACCCCAAGTGTCTTACATCAAATTTCTTGTTTTGGTGTTTGCTATCTTGCTACAGGATGTTTTAAACGTCATTCATTAACATATTCTATAGCAAAATAACAAATTCTTATATTTTAGAGCAGCAGTAGAGATCACTGGAAAGCATCAAGTAATGTCTTAATTAAAAAATTTGTAAATTTTTGTATCAGTATGCAACCAGAGTAATGAAAACAGTTAGCATTTTCTATTGTATGTAATTAGATTTATTGGGTAGTATTTAAATTTTAAACTATTAACCTTTTTAAATTGAAGCAAAGGTATGCCTGAAAATATAGTGTTTCTGTGTTTTGACATTACTATGAGGGGGATGTGGACCTGGTCCCTTGTTAACATTTTTGATCTGTGTACATATGTCTTGTTACTTTTGGTCATGTGACGAATCCCTTATGGCACTTTGAATATGTTGACAATACAAGTGTTGTTATTTCGTCTTTTCTTTGTGTTTATTTGACTTAAAGTAAAATGTTGCTCAGAATATTGATTCAAACATTCTATCTAAGTAAAGTTTTATAACATATTGAATTATTAAGTCATTTCTAAACTCATGGGACTTATACTACAATTCAAGGAACTCAGTTTAATGCAATTGTAAAGTGTGACATATCAAAAGATACGCCTTTAAATTCTGAACAGATTATATTTAATTATTTCTGTACCGAGGCTATTTCAGTTTCTTCAGGGTGCTTAGTATGTTTAAGATTTAGCCTAAATTTGGTATGTAGATTCATATATTTTTATTGCAACTGTATGTGTATCTGTTGATCAAGCATCTTCCTGTAATTTATTGTAATAACGTTTTGCTGTATAGCGAACTTTCCAGTTGCTACCATAATTTTGATGATTTGTGGACGGCTAAATTTCGGTATGAAGTGTAAATTTATAAATTTAGAGTGAAACACTTAGTTGTGGATTTGCCCAATGTTTCCCAACATTTTATTTTAGTGTCTTTTTGGCCGATTTTGATGTGGTAAGTTTTTATAGTGAATTTGAAGTTGGCTGATGTGCTGTTTTCCTTTTAAGTATCAGGTAATGTGCTGTAATTCTAAAATCAAGCTTCCCATATCAAGTTTGGTATCAAAAGTATCGAAATGGTCAGCATTGAATTTCCTAAATTTTAACTAAGTGAGTTTTTGTTGTATACTTTGTCAATTAAGTACTAGTAGTCTATATAAATTGGTATAACTTTAAGGGAAGTGGTGGTCCTTAGCAGTCAGGCACAGCGGCGCCGATGGTGGGTGCAGCTTTCCTGGAATCCATGTCGTATAAGGCCATGTTGTTGATGATTGGCTGCAAGTCAGTGAAGGAATGTTGAGGGTGTTTGTGACGTCGGAAAAGGTAGTGCAAGGGCGGTAGAACTATTTTTTGCATCAGCAGCAACTTCCTATCAGCCATTAAGGAAAGAAACCACCAATTAACGTCAATAGCATTAATAAATCTAATCTAATCTCAGGGCAAAGCAATGTAATAATAAATTGCAACAAAGAGGTTTACCTATTCTGTATAACTGTAACTTTGGCAAAGAGTTGCCAGCTGGCACAAGAATATGTAAGGGTGGCTGAATCAAGGCAAGCAACGGACCTGGCGGGGGTCTATTTGTGTCGGGAGGCGAGACAGACATGTGCTAGGCCGGGAGAATTATCCGTGTGGGGTGGAGGCAAGCGTGGCCGCCCTTGCCGAATTCAAGGCAGTTTATGATTTTGTGTTTCTGAATACTTGATAAGTGGTGAAGGAAGTGGCCAAGTAGTGGCAAAGGGCTTTTGTTTTTTCTTCAAGGTGAACTAAGGACAGTTTTTTTCTTGTATTAATACACGTCACGTTTGCCGTTGCAGTCTATCGGCGCAAAACTGCAACCAAGCCTAAAGTGACCCTTGCACCAGACATCGTGATTCCTAGGGATACATCAATGTGAATTTCTGTGATAATTTGAATTTGGACCAGTTAAACTAATTAAACCTTACGTGATTTAATCCAGAATTTGGCCTTTTAATTGTTACCACCTTTATTGAGACACTTAACTGAAGCTATCCGGCAAACACTTAAGTACAGACCCATAACATTATAAAGTTTGTTTGTGGGGAAAAAGCCAAAAATCTATGACGATGCTGGCCACCACACGTAAAGCATAATCCTTTGGATTAGTGTAGAGTGGTTTAATCCTGATTGTTTAGCTTTGATAATCTAAACCATGATCATGTTATTTTATGGACACGATTCTCTGGTAAAATGCAGTAGTTATAAAGGCAGTTTGCCATGTTTGAGTGCGTGAAAATATATTTTCATTTGGTGGTATGTAATATCTTGAAAAGTACAATGCCGTCATCTTCTGTAGTGTGGTTACGTTTTACAAGTAAATTTACTGGTATCATGTTTAGTAGTGTTGTAAAATAGAACACCCATTTAAAAAATGCCGGTGTGCTGTTCAAGTATTGAGTAAGCAACACTTTAAATAGAAACAATTTTCATAGTCATGCCTTAACTTTTG
This sequence comes from Medauroidea extradentata, assembly GCA_003012365.1. Lineage (NCBI taxonomy): Eukaryota > Metazoa > Arthropoda > Insecta > Phasmatodea > Phasmatidae > Medauroidea > Medauroidea extradentata. The sequence goes on along the minus strand of PNEQ01067138.1, from coordinate 26,190 downwards.
TTTATGGATCAGTATAAACAATTTTTTAACTTAGCTGTGATACTGTATTGCTGCTATAGTTTATTACTTACAATTTTCTGTATATTTATTTGAATTGTTGTTTAGATTTTTTATGCTGCTAACGGACGGTTGATTTTTATTTCAACTGGCTTCTATAATCCACAGTTATGATAGTGATAAAATAATATGTGACGACGAAACATAGCATCTCATTAAAAGAGTAATTTTTTAAGTTTGTGGCTTTGAAGACAGTTTTTTGTTCCTTCTCGTCCCTACATTAGGGTGGGAATTGATCATATAGTTTTGCAGTCAATGTGAATAATAGTATCTGCTACAATGCAATGATACTATGTACGTGTGAGTGGAGAAACGTAAGCAGGTTGTTGTAATTTTGGCAGTCAGCGTAAAGAGAAGTTTTGGTTGAGGAACTTGGCCAGCCTGACATTGGGTGGCAGGCAGGTCCCAGATGGTGTCGCCTCGTACCCTGGCATGCACTCACAGCGATCTCTAGGCACCAGCCACTGTCCCTCCCCGCATGGCCCTCGCTGGTACAGCTGGAAGCACTTGCCGTTCAGCCTGGCCTCGCAGTGATTCTGGTCCATGACTGGCATGCAGGGTTCATGTCCCGCACAACCACACACCCCGTGGTGGGAACCGCTCCCATCGTACAGCACGAGCTGGCCATGCTCACAGGGTCCTTGCGTACCCACTCTGTAGCATCCCTGTGCAGGAAAGTAGAGGCGGCCTGGCCGGCATGGAAGCGGCGTGCAGGTTGTTCCGTTCAGTATGATGTGTCCCTCGTCGCAGGGCCCCCGGGTGAAGGGGCGGTAACAGGCCCCGTCCTCCTCCCACAAAACGTGCTTGTCCTCACATGTGCACTCTCCCTCCATGAACAGGTGTCCTGGTAGGCATGGTCCACGGGAGCCTGTACATACCAATGTACTCACTGGTACCTATGGGGCTTGCAATTTTTAAAATAATTTTAAACATAATGCTTAGTGTTAGCAAACTGGGATCTTTTCACATGTAGTCATGTTATTTGAGTTTTGTACAGATTATAGAAAAGTATTTGCCATAATAAAAATGTTATAGCATCTCAAACGTTAATACTTTGATTATTTCCACGAACTCAGAAATCCTAAGTAAATTTGCAGGTTATGAATTGTTCCATATTGAGCGAAAAACTCTAATCTTGCTACAATTTACAACTTTTTTAGTTCAAGAAAATCATGGCAATTTTGTTTACAAATTCCTTGATGATAATATTTTTGCTTCGTGCAAACAATAATAAAAAACAGAAAATAATTTGTGAATAATTTATTTTAATGTAAAAAAATTGCTCAGAGGGCATTGTTTCTTCTCAAGTATGACTATTCATACTTCAAAACATATTACCTAGCCTATAATGTTTGAATCAACCAAATAAAGGACAGTCTGTTCTTGTTTGGTTTACCACTGTATTAAAAATACATCTGCCAAAATTTATTATTTTTACATAACTCTTTTAACTCTGCACATTATATTGTTTTGTTTGCATTATTCGCCTCAAAACACGCTTATGCCAAAAGAAAGTTTCATAACAACATAAAAGTCTACTGCACTGATTTGTATGGAAGACAGGACTTACCTGTCTGGTAGCAGCGGCGGGTTGGGCGATGGTAGTGCAACATATCTGGGAGACAGCCGCAGGTGCCGCCTGGCAGGAATAGGGTACCCTCGCTGCAGGGGCCTCGGGTAAAGTGCTGATAGCAGGTGTCTCCCGGGTCCCAATGGTGACCAGCTAGATCCCCTTCTGCAGAGCACGCGCAGTCGGCCAGCCCGTCAGGTCTTCGCACAACCAGCTTTCCCAGTACGCATGGCCCTCGGGTGAGTAGCTGGTAGCAGCGCTCATCCCGTGGCCAGAATGCGTGCTGCTCATCCCCACATGCCTCCACCTCTCTGCATGCACCCCACAGCTTGCGTGACCTGCTGTCAACATTCCCTAGGCTCTGAATTACCACAACTCTTATATATTTCCACTGTTTCAAACCTCACTTTGCAGGACAAATTATTTCCACATTATGCTAGTTAAAAGGCCTTTCTACCTGCATTTGTAATGTTACTACAGCAAGGTGCGGTTATTAAATATTTGACAAAACTATTTTTTTATATTTTCACAGTTTATATATACGATAAGAACACACATTTTAAGCTATGTTGCTATGGGTTTTGGCGTACTTATTAAAAACACAATATCCAGGCAACTCCAAATGGCTAAAAACTGTTTTCCCTTGTCAGCCTGCTGTATCAGGGAAAATACCAACAAGGTTCGATAAACACAAAGATGGAAACATGCATTATGCTACAAAACACTTCTCACAAATAAAGATCCATAGTAAAAAGAGTAATATGTAAGCACTGCATGCCAGTTGATTGGCTTGTATGTAGGGATGCATTACATATGCTGGTCAGCAACACCCTTAACACTGCATCAATTTTGTGGGTCACATTCCCAACCACAGCATACCTAGGGAGCCATTATAAATACAAAGCTGTAACTTAGGTGTGCTGATCATATTCCATATTTGAATTATTAGATAAAAGTAATATATGCTATTATTTCTCCTTAAAATAGTGTATGCTCTTATTTCTCCAATAATAGTAAGGATAAAAAAATAAGAAATACTTACTTCAAACTGGTTTATGGGTCTAGTGGACCTTGAAGTTACATTTGGTCACTTATCTTAGAATGGCTCATTGCAAAGGTAGAAATCTTCCAAATGAACAGACTTGCCTGTTCAAAAACTCAGCACCATAGAAATTTTACCAAACACGTTGTCTATTGTCTATTTTTTGTGACTTTTACAGAATAAGGTGATAATCTAGAAGGCTACATTTGACATCCCTATGATGCCAAAGTAGGTCAGTGTAAACATCTAGCACTACGGGACTTTCTGCTCAGTGTCCATTTTTAATGGATTTATTAATTTTTTTATATAAACATGTTTTAAAAATATTAGCTCCTTTCAATGGGCATACATGTTTTAATTAAAATTATACCTGGGAAGAATATGATGACATTCTCTTTATTTCAAGTCAAGCAAAACTTTAATCATGGAACAAAATAATTTTATGTTTATTTTCTGAAGAACCCAACTCGTGTAGTATTGCTATGTTAATTTACTATATGTTGATTCATAAAATTAAAGCAACAGACATATGTTTTTGCAGTGATAATACAGCTACACGTTAGTATCACATGATAATAAACTAACATAAACGAAAGAAGCAAACACTGTGCATGTACATAAATGTGTGTGTGTGTACGTGTGTGCAATTTTTTTTATTTATTGGTAGTAACAGTGACACATTTGTTTTCATCAATGATGTTAAAACACATTGGTTAGTCTTAGAGGTTTGAAAATTATCTCCATGTGTGCAATCATTTTACACTGCTAGATCAAAATAGTGTGTACAATAGTTAAAATAGCTACAGTCTTGCGAGAACCATAGTATACCTCGCCTCTCCCATCATGAATAATATAAACAAAGTCTTAATACAACAAAACAAATCAGATCAAAACAACAACCTAGCTATAACTTACATTGAACAAGTAAAATGTATTATTGACTTGTAACGTTTCTTTACAAATACAATTTGCTCCACAAACAAAACAACTGTGGCAGAAGGCAGACAAGTGACTGCACTACTTATCAAAACCTGTCAAAATTTATTTAGTTTGAAATAAAAAGTAAGAAGTACAATAAGTATACATAATTTGAAAATTAGGTTTATGGATTCGGAAGCTTTTTCTGGAAGGGGAATGGGGCAGCAGAGATGCATACACACAGACAGGAAGGCTATCTCAAAATCCTGCATTTAATTTTTGAGTGTACTTATAATAGATGCATGTATCTGTGCCACCTGCTTCATGACCAACTTCTTCAACATTTATATTCTCTTATATGACTAAAATTCTGTAGCTAGCTTTTCAGTATGCTGAATTCGGACAGTTATTATCAGTATTATCTTGAATGCTTGGCAAGATAATGTGAGGTATGTAGTAGGGGCTGAATACGAAAGACAAAGATAATGGGAGAACCCCCACGAAACCTACCAGCAAAGGCAACACCAGTCACATTTCTTAGTAGCAAAAATTAGGAGCTACTCTATTGGAAACCAAACCCAGATTGCTGTAGTGGAGGCAAGTTATTTATCATGACTCTTTGCTATATTCTGTATGGAACAATGTTCAAGACAGATTACACGAGCATTGTGTTATAAAATATTCACTGAAAACCAACTGCCAGCATAGTTTCACCGTGGTGTGGGGTTATCTGTGTGTTTGTTGTTAAGTGGAGTAGGATGTAGTAATCATTGGGAGAGCTAAGACAAGTCACAAGCTTCTGTATAGAACTAAACATTTCGAAGTTTAGTTGTATTTATTATATCTTCCAGTCTTATGCAGCTGCAGTATTCTCTCAGAGAATGAGCAGCTTAAGGCAACTGCCTGGGTGGATGTGTTTTGCTCGTTTGAGGCCTGGAAGTGGTAAGGGCAATACAGCATGCACATCACGTCTCATCCTAGCCTGTAGGTGCAAGTCACCCATCTGGCCTGTAGTTGTCTCACAGGCAACGTGCTTGTACGAGACATACATACATATTATGTGTAATTAAAGATAAAGTTGTACTGAACTAGCCCATACTTCTTAAATGATTCTGTGCCAAGATTTTCATACCTAAAACAGGACTGCTGAAGAACCCATTTTTATCATTTTCAGCCACTAGAAAGTATTCTTTAATGAATAATGGTGTACCTGATTTGAATATGTTACTGAACATGTCTATGAATATTAATTCCAATAACATTAAACATAAATATGTGTTTTAAATACTGCAAATTCAGAGCATCAAGTCACAGCAACAGTGATTGCACTTGTCTGAAGTGTAGTAAGCCAATGAGATGTGAATCATATTTTAAGGAATGACAGAATTCACTTTATTTAATGTTACATTTCTTTGTCTTGTTTCTATTTTGAACATGCTTTATGAATTTCAAGACAAAATTGTAAAGCCCATAACATGCCAGCGCTGTGTGTCACCATACCTGGCTGGCACGGGTGCGAAATACTCCCCCGAGAGGCAGGGCCCGCGAGAGAATAGACGGTGGCAGAGGGCGTCTCGTGGGGATTGTGCGGTTCCAGGGGGGCAGCGACACTCTGCTGTGCCATTGCGCCGTGGAGCCAGCTCCATGGTGTCTGGGCAAGGCCCCTGCTGGAATATCTGGTAGCACTGGCCATCCGGTGGCCAGTACAGTAGTTGCCAGCCACCAGGACGTGTTGCGCAGGGGTTGGTGTCCGGGGAGGCCCAGCGTGGTGGCAGCACTGTGGCCTGAACAGCCAGCAGCCCGCACAGCACCACCACACAACTCAGCATGCCCTGCAAACATAGCAACAGGCCTGTTGCCAGGCTTAAAGTTGCGGACTGGATACAAAGTGGCCTAGAATGGCCAGTTACTGCCCAACAGACATATGTTTACAAGCGTATATAGGTATGTCAGTAAATTATGTAATTATATTTAATTATATTATTTTTTGATAGCAGCTCTCACCACACCTATTGAATGGATTATGGTTTTTAAAATAACAGGAAAACCATATTCGAACATGTTAAAAAGTATGCTACATAGTTCTTGGGAAATTTTAATTCAACCTGAATTTTAGGAAGGACTAAAATATATTAATTTATTTACAGGACCTGGGCCCCTTAGCCCACCCTTGGCTATGGGCCTGCATAGCATGTCCTGCTGTTGTGTCACATTCATGTTCGAAGTAGGGTTGCCTCACTGTATGTAGTAAACAGCTTAATAATAGTTTGTGTGTGCCAATGTACACTATGGTCCAACTTCTTGGTTCAGTGATTATATCTCATGGCTGCTAAGTCATGGGTCGCGGGTTTGATTCATGGTTGGGGAGGTCAATATTTACAATTGCCTCACTAGGTTCTGAACTGGTTGTTACGTTGTCCCCTCATCCCCAAGCAGTGGCGTACCACCGCAGAATCACCTCGCCTAGTCGGCCTTGGAAGACGAATTGGTTTTCATCACACAGCGCCTTTGGTCGTTGTAAACCTGTTTTTTGGCAGAACACTACTCATTGTCGCCAATATGCACTACGCTAGGCAGGGGACTACACTAATCTTGCTTCCTCTCTCCTCTCAATACTTCCAGACATCAACAGACCCAGTCAAGGTGCCTTTTGCGATTGAATGTTGTGTGTGCACTCGCATAAGCTCTGTCCCCCCTCCTTAACCACCACTCCCTCTTTTGATGACCGTACGTGGTGCTCTTCTTCTGAGGGAATTGTAATTCTTTACTCAATGCATTATTTTTCAACCCGTAATTATTTTATACTTGCAACTGTGATCCTGAAGGGTGATATTTTAGGGTTACCAGCTCAGTGCAATGAAGGTTGTTACCCCCCACCACATAATCGACCATAATCGAGATGTGCTCCTTTCATCAATGTCTAACCATTAAAAGATCATTGTAATGATCTCGCTTGTAGCTGTGTTTGACGATCCTAGTTCATCACGGTAGTTCAGTGTCATGACTTCATAGAACCAGCTGGTGTTGGAAGATGACTTTGAAGGGAAGGGAAAGACAGTGGAAAGCAAAGAGAATGGTTGGAGTGAAAGGGCGAGTGTTTGCTGCATAAAGCAAGTACAGACAGAGAAATATTACTATTTGGGAACTGGCGTAAGGTATAACAGAGATAAGGGAAAGATGTTAGTGTAAATACCAGGACTGTAATGGAGACTGGTGATATTTTCTGACAAGTGCATTTGTACCAAATGTTAACTGTAAATAGCAAGATACCGGTTATGGTTTTGGCCTGACTGACAAAATCAAACTTTAGAAATAACTGTTTTTTATTTTAATTAAAATTCAGACTATCTGTACTGTAACCAGGTTTGCTTAGCTACTGAAGTATTATTGTATAATAATTTAGGAGGTTTTTTCCCCTTGGATGCTTTCAGTATAACACCATTCAATTAGTATAGTGAATGTATGCCAACACTACAGAGTTGCCACCTAGTGTAGTAGCGCAGTGGCAAAAATTTTTTCTCACTTTCAAGAGGACATAAAGTTGATTCATGGTCCAGACATTCTGATTTCATTTTTCCATGATTTTCTGCGTGGGTGCTGCGATGAAGTTTTAATACAGGCCATGCCCATGGCCAATTCATTTTCTGTTCCTCTTTCTGTGTAATGGCTCCACCTTAGACACAATGTTAAGGTTAATGTTGAATTCACAGTAGCATGACATATGTGATGCAAAGTGTGAGATATAAATAAAATACCTTGTCAACCAATCAGCATTGAGGCTTCATTAATATCAGCAGGACAAAGTTGGGAAACAGAATTTAATTTTGTACCCAAATTTTGGTGCAACTGGTGAGTTGGTAGTAAATTTAATTTATTTATTTATTTTGTGAGATATTTTTGTTATTGTAAGCAAATCGCAACCTTTATAAGCATTTGTGTGACTATGACTTCAATTTCACACTTGAAAATGCCATTCTGTATTTAAAATATTATTTCAAATAAACTGGGAGAAAAAAAATTTGTGTAAAAACCAATGGCTTTCATAGAAGAGGTTTAGTATGGAGAGACATGAAACTATGTATAAGTAGAATTTTTTATTTGTTTGCAATAATGAGACTCATTAATGTTGCATTGTACACTTTTCATGGCATCAGTCGCACTATTGTGAATCCAAAATAAGACCTACATCCTTCTGGCCTCTTGAATTGCCAGCTTGGAAAACCTTGAACTTACAAAGACTAGAACAACTGTTGTTGAATAGACGTCCATGCCTGATGCTTTTATACCTGCTTGCGGCAAAAAAAAAAGTGTAAGGAACTGATATGGGCAACATCGGTATGGGTATCGAGAATAATACTGATTTTATGTGCAGAACACTAAATTGGCTCATGGAATTTTTGTAATATTATATTTTCAATATGAATTTAACAGTAGCCCCACAATTCTGTTTGTTAGAAGCATGGCGTAAAGTTTAACAAATACTTTTTTTTTTCCCACAAACCAGATTGTTATTTATAAATTTAGAAAATGTGTTTATCAGTTTGGGAAAATGAATATGAGTGACATACTACACTGTTCATGCATCATGCAAGGACTTTCTTACATTTCAGCTTTTTTAGCGTGTAGATGCGTGTGAGTTGTTCCAGAAATTAAAAAGAAGAAAATGTATGTATGTGTGTGTGTGTGTGTATATAATATATATATATATATATATATATATATATATATATATATATATATATATATATATATATATATATATATATATATATATATATATATATATATATATATATATATATATATATATATATATATATATAGGGGTAAGTTGACGAACGGGGTAAGATGACGAATCGTGAATAACACAGCTAGTAACACAGATCGAAGTTTGAAATCCATGTGGCCTTGAGCGACATCCTGGGCCGCTATCAGGCAGGAGCAGCGGGAATCTCTCATCAGTCGGAGTACGGCAGTCATGAGAGACAGTCTGTTTCGTGTGCTGTTGTTGTAATATTGAAGGTACGTATGTTAAGCTATTGTGAATACATGGTGAACTTGTTGAAAATATTTTCAAATGAAATATGAAAGCCTGTCTTTTGGGGACTGTTTTAGTGTGTAGATGGGTAAAAATAATTATATCTTGTTAAAAATAGTTATTGTAGAATAAAATAAGAGCATCTGGGGCAAGTTGACAGGGGTAAGATGACGAATTCGTCAACTTGCCCCGTTATTCATTACATTAAAATTTTTGCATTATTTTGTTGGTGCCCAGGACATATAAACTGAAAACAGGAAGGAGGATTTGGAGTGAAGTAGAAATGGCAGCTGCTATGAATGCTGTCAAAAAGGAATATCTTGCAATGCAGCAGCATCAATACATGGTATTCCAAAGTCCACATTACGAAGTTATGTGAAGACTGTCGAGGAGATAACTAAATAAATTTATTTAATGTCTCTATCAGTGTTGCGTTGCTAACCTTTCTACTACCAAAGAAAGGAGGGGTAAGGGTTATTCAAAACATCCCAGTTCAGTTATTCATTTTTAACTTATAAAAAATTATTTTTCCGAGGCAATGTATTTGTCTATTTGGTTTTAAATCTTAACTGTTTACACATGAGAGGACAAGAAGTATTATCTTTCAGTTTAAAACGTTTGGTTTTAAAGTTAAAAATTTAAAACTAATATAAAAATATAATAATTAACATGCTAAATAAATTTATTTGAGTAATTATATCATAATTACTTTGAGTAAGCATTACATTTGATCTAATATTTTTATTTATATGATTTATTATTCTGTTGCTATTTAATTTCTATCATTTTATATTGGTATGTAGACCTTAATACTCAGTTTTATTCCTTTATTAAATTAGACAATAATTATCAGAAAATTTAACTTAAATAATATATAAATGTGGGGTAACTGTATCCCTTACGCGATTTCTTAGGTGCTCTATAGACCTACCTTTATAGTAGAAGAATTTTTTCCCAGATCTGTGTGCTAGTAAAATGTTTTTGTTTAATATGTTTTAGGATCTGCCTGTTCATGGGAGACGATTCAGAAACACTTTCACAGATGCTCAGCTTCAAGAACTGCAAAAGTATCTTACAGAAATTAATGAAAGGCTGTTTGGAATGACTAAACTACAGTGTAGGAAGCAAGTGTATGCATTTGCTGAGACAAACCACATCGCTCATCGCTTCAACAAGGAAACGAAGATGGCAGGAGAAGATTGGCTCAGCAAATTCATGAAAGATTTCAACTTTACGACGAGAACTCCTGAAGCAACGTCTATAGGTCGTATTATGGGATTCAACAAATTTGCGGTTGATAATTTCTTTACTATTTACAGAGAAGTTCGCTTAAAGAATGTGTTTTCACAACAAAGAATATACAATGCCGATGAGTCAGGACTTTCAACTGTGCCCAACAAGCAACCTAAAGTAATTTCTCCAAAGGGAACCAGACGAGTCTCTAAGATTTCTTCTGCAGAACGAGGTCGAAACACCACTGTTGTTTGTGCCATGAATGCTACAGGATTGTATGTTCCACCTGTTTTGATATTTTCAAGAAAAATAATGAAACCAGAACTGCTGGATGGCCTTCCACCTGGAGCTGTCGGCCATTCTAATGAAACAGGGTGGATGAATTCTGAAATGTTTGTTGTCTATTTGCAACATTTTGTGAATCATGTGAAGCCTACCAAAACTGAGCCAGTTTTACTGCTTGTGGACAACCACATCTCACATATTTCACTGCCGGTAGTGAACTTCTGTCGTGATAATGGGATTGTAAAGATTGGACTTCCTCCACATACTTCGCATAGGTTGCAGCCGTTAGACATGTAGTTTTTCGGCCCTTTGAAGGCATTTTACTCGCAGACCTGTGACAATTATTTAGTGTCTCATCCCGGACAACAGATAACTGATCGGAATGTTAGAAATCTCTTCACTACAGCTCATTTAAAAGCAGCAACTGTAGGCAATGCCATTAAAGGGTTTGAAGCTACGGATAGGGCTTTTCAACACTCTGATCTTTCAAGAACATGATTTGGCTACTGCGGCCACCTCAGAAAGAATACTTAAAGAAAGTAAGGAACCTACGCCTGCCACAATACCAAATACATCAGCACATTCATCAAAAGATGGGCAGTTTCATGGAGAAGCCACAGCAGATGATTCATCAGCCAATTTCTCAAACACTCTGGAGCCAGAACATAATAATGTCAATCTTATAGAAGAAGCAGGTTCTATATCTTGGGAAATCAACCAGAGTTCGTTCACAAATAAAGCATCAATTTACGACTTAAAACCATTGTCCGCAGAAAAACCATAAAAAGAAGAAGACCTGAAGCTCACCGGTAAAGAAAATACTTCTACAGAAAGATACTGAGAGAAAAAAAGAATAACCACAAAAACTAAACGGGGCTCTTCCAAATGTATTGCGAAAGCGAACGAACTTTGAGTTTCGTATCCTGCTTATGAAGAAGATAATGTGGAACCTCCAAATAAAGATTGGTTTCAGTGCTCTGTGTGTTCCGAGGGGTGGCGCGAAAATTGTTTCAATTATGAAGGAGGTGGGCGATTTGTGTGTGACTATTGTTAATTCCATTATTCAATGTACTAACAAACATTTTCATCACTGTAGACTAAGAAATTGTATGATGGTTCTGTTAATGTCATAATATGTTTTTTTTTACTCTGTAATTATTCATAAGTGTAGACTTATATGTAAAACAACAGTTTGCTTTGTCTATAAATACTATTGTTTGCCTTGTAATCTTACCATAATATGTTAGTCATCTTACCCCAATAGGTTCGGGTCGTCAACTTACTCCACCCCCGGGGCAAGATGACGAATGTGCTCGAAAATTGATTTCATGTCAATTACATTGTAACTATCTACAACTATATAACCATTTTACATACTAAGGTAGAAAAAAGTCTGAACTTTCTACTGGTAACATGTTTAAACCGATTATGTGCTTATTAAGTGCTTAAATTCCCTCCTAAAGCTTAACATCGTCAACTTACCCTGGTCTCCCCTATATATATATATATATATATATATATATATATATATATATATATATATATATATATATATATATATATATATATATATAGAGAGAGAGAGAGAGAGAGAGAGAGAGAGAGAGAGAGACAGAGAGTAATGAGTGGGAAAATTAATGAAAGGCTTATTTTGAATGTCATGGTCTTAAATAAAATCTTTACATCTCTCTGTCCAAAACTTGTGTCGTGTTTCACTCAAAATTTAACAGACGTGTGCTGTCGCGAAAACACGTAATGGAAAATTTTTATAAAGGAGTGCACCTTGGCAAACCTTTATCCTCACTGCATCACGCATGAGTGGAAAACAAATTTGGTTGATAAAATTACCGAAATACCTTAAAGATATTATAGCCACCTGTACCTCCTGCGCAAGCGACATTTGCCACCCAACAAATTCTAAGATAAAATTTTGGACCTCAGCCCAGCAATGCGTCTATTGTGAAGGACGTCGCAATATTATCATGCCGACCAACAATATCTCTCATACCGACTGACCACGTTCCTCATAACTGCCAAACAAAATAGATATAAAACAGTTCATACTATCTACCTTGACTCGGCTAAACAGCCATAAACTCATGTTTATTTACGACTGTTAATAGTAAATTTTACTTATTTGTTGCTGCAAAGCACTAGTTATCGTTATTGATAATTACAAAATACATTTGTCATTTTACATTAGTATAAAATTTTGACACATAAACATCTTTCCATTCAACTTCACAGAAAGCATATCGCTGCCTATTCTGTAATACCAAAACTTCTCTGAAAATTAGGTCATGGAAAAGTGGGTTCTTAACGTTTTCTACTGAAGTTCTGTAAAATAAGCAAGCAGTATCTTCCGACGCCATTGCCTGGTTGCCTCAGTCAGTGATAGCATGTTACCTCGTGCTAGTGCACTGTAAGAAACAACTTGAACGAAGGAAGTTTGTCATGGCACATCATCCTGGCATCCTAGGAGTTCCCCACCAACCCCTTTGGCTGCCACCCAGCAGAAGTGAACACCTGGTATCTCACTGTTCAGTATACTAACCTGTGTATAGGTTCATTGTCTTATATGCTGCCAGACACTAATGCAGTTGGCATGTAACTTTGAGTGGCAAAAGAAATTACATATGTTACAATGCAAAGTCGAAACTAAAGCTGCTCATGCTGAATTTTAACTAAAGCATTGTATTTATTTATTTTATTGCTTTGTGACTGTTGTAAAAGTTGTAACAAGCTGCAAAACAACAAAAATTACATTATTTCATATTTGTTATAATTACTGTTCAACTTGTAGTCTACTTATAACATGTTTCTATAGCTTATGCTTTTTGCAAATTGATATGTCAAAGCAAAATTTTTACTGTTTCTGAACTTGCTAACAGAAGTAAGCTATTACACAGGTAAAATTTATGCTGTGTGGTATTTAATTTAATCTCTGATATAATTTTAGGGAATATTTTAGTATTTTTTAAAATATACACATAACATAATCATCATTTTCACCATTTTTTTTTTAAATTTAGAAACATTTCTAAAAGTTATTACTGTCGTTAAGTACCTTATAAGTAGAGATATGCAAAATTCGCGCTATCATTTGGTAGTAGACTACACTTCACTTTTCTATGCATAACAGAGCATAATCTGTGATTCAATTGGCCACAAACTTTTATGTGTTGTCGTTAACGTATGTTATGTCTTTAAAGAGCTTGGCCTCTCTACCATGTAAGCATTCTCCGTGGCAAGTTACTACAATATCGGCCAGCGGGAGACGTCAAACAAGCCTATAGTCACTTGGAGTCTAGTCAGCTGTCAGAAAATAATGTGAATTTTCTATGTCTCTACTTATAAGATATTTTCACTTGTGAATTGTCTTATTTCAATAAGTATGTGAGATATTTCAAATTACAACAAAGTTTTGACTTTGATATGCCTTTTAGAAGTGACTTTTCCAAGTAGTACGACTGAGAGACAGTTGTATATTTTTGTGAGTATACTGTAGTTAGTACGGTTCACATTTTTGCTATTATACGTAAAGTAAATCAAATTTTCAAAAAAAAAAAATTAACAATTTTTATGTTTCTTGCATCTCCTCCTGATGATATACACATAAAGTGATGTAATTAGATAATTCAACAATAAATCTATTGCTACTACTGTACTTACATAATTTGTTACTAATACTATACTTAACTAAATTGATAACTTTAAAATGTAAATATTTCAAATAGTCTGCACATCATAGAACCATTTAGATTTAGTGCACTTACAGTAAAGTAGTAATTCGGTAAAGAAATTAAGTTGGCAGTAAGTCTTTGAATGTAATAAGCTTTAAATTATGTCTTCACCCTTGACCAACAAATTTAATATCTTTAACTTACAGACATTGCAGAAGTATATTCGTTGGCATAATAACTGCAGCACACACAATTAATCATCCAAAAAGAGTTGAAAATTTATGTGTAACACCATCACAGGTTGTACCATAATGCAACTGATTTATTAGGACAATGGTGGAAAAGGCCACTAGGCTACTAATTACAATTAAAACAGAAAGAGTTGTGCACAAGTACTCACAGGATGGTACTTGCAGATAGAAACACACACACATAGGACAAACACATTTCTCCGCGGACGCGCGATCACAGCGTTTCGCATACTACATCTGCTTCATCAGGTAATGAACTACAGCCATGGGAAAGTAATTTATTTTCAGTTAAGTTGTGTACAGTATAATGTGTGTGCATTTGTAATAAATATAAGTGAGTAGACAGTACATCTCGACTACACATTCAACACAGTAAGAACAACTTGGTAGTTCGAGAGCAGGCAGATAGATGTTCTATGGGAGGTGACCTAGCTGTTCTATCATATTTGCAAGCCACTTGTATCATTGCACCCGGACCATGGGAACATGAGGATCATATATGCCCGGGGCAGGGTCTGGGTGACACCGAAAAACCAACATAGTAGAAAGACAGTCCATCATTCAGCAGGTGCAGATTCATTTATCAATTTTCTCCACACCATGCAGACACATGGTAATGTTTTTAAAAAAATATCATCCTGAACAAACATTTTTTTTGTTCCAAATTCTGCCAACCATCTAAGTTACCTCCAGCCTAAGGCAGTCTGACAACCTGCCTCTTAGTTTTTTAACATTATTACAAAATATCTGCAGAAGACTACTGCATCATAGTGTGCCGTATGTCATTCTTTCCTCTTGCATTTTCTACCTCTCTCTCTCTCTCTCTCTCTCTCTCTCTCTCTCACTCTCTCTCACTCTGTCTCTGTCTCACATGCACACACGTGTAGCTTGCACTCCGTGTCTTTTGGCAGCTGGCTACGATCAACATTATTCTAAAGCCTCCTTCCATCCCCTTCTCCATATATAAGCCTATACAAAATTGAATACTTTACTATCTAAAATATAATTTTGTGTTGCTTAAAGTATTTTGTCAATACACAGTACAAACATAAAGCTAAAGTAACTTCAGTTTAAAAACAACAGAAAATATTTTCAAAACAGAAGTGTTGTGATAAAATTCATCATATATTTGCTATGAAATTATGTAACGTAAATGTTCTGAAAATAAGCCCAATTATTTTTAATTTCCATATGTTATTACAGATTGCATAAAAATAGCAGTGATGTCTATTGATGAAGCTTAACTTATGGTTCATTTACAAATACTTCTCTGACACTATGTCCAAAGTTTTCCCAAGTACATTTAAGATACACCTGTTACATGAAACCCCAGAACCGCAAAGTTAAAGGATACTTAGAAATAAAAATTTTTTATTATAACATACCTAATCATCTAACTCGTTGCAAACGGCCATCTTGACATTGACTTTAGGTTTTCAGTTTTTTAAAAACATAAAGTCAAGGCTGCTCCACTTAAGCTTTGCCGACGTCATTGTATGCGACTACACAAGAAGCCACGTACTGAAAGCTATCATAAAGTCAAGCCTTAATGAACCAACCACACAACTCGCATGAGGGGAAGTGCAAGCAACATTGGCAAGGGCACAGAAGGGAAACTTTGACATTCTCACACAGCTTCAGATGTAGTTACCTGATTAAGGGGTGACAGTAAACTACAGCCACTTGAAGATATCCTTCCACATTGGCGAAAGAATGTGTGACCCTCAGGCCCGAACTGGCCTAGTCGGCGATCGCCGAGAGCCCCCGGGCCAGGGGGCCCCCAATTTGTGGAGCCCCAAAATGTTGGTTTGTTATTGCAGGTAAATGTCGGCACACGGGAGTTGAGGGTGGGAGGGAGCGCTGGCGGTAAGCAGCATTGCCAACTGTACTGTCCTGACCATACATGTACGGTAATTTCACTGTGTTCGGACGTACGGCCCTGCCCTTATATTGTACGTCATTTGTACGGTGCTATCAAAATAAGTAGAAAGTGGTTTCCACCCAATAAAATATTTGGCGCAATTGTTTCAATAATATCTAACTGGGTTTAGAAATTCTCAACATTTCATTCATGACTATATTGGCTACCTGCGGGTAATACTGCACTTCATAATTTTTACCGAAGGGGAATTCCCGTACTATATGATTGAGTGCTGATAAAAAAAAGCCGGTCAGATAACAAAAGGCATTGCGTACCCGTGGCTTGATTGTCGGTTAACGCGCCGCGATAAAATATTTACGATTGAATAGTGCGCAATGTAGCAAATCGGGTTTCATTATTTGTGCAACGTACCTGTTTAGTGTAACACAAGTGCAATTATAATACTAGAGAAGTGCTATATTTATAACGTCATTTATTTTCATTTCCTTTTACAAGTTCAGTCACAAGTCGCTTATTCCGTAACTGCGTTGTGCAAGAACAAGATTTTATTTTGTTCATTTCCTATATTTTATGGCAATAAATTAAATAATAATGGCATTGTTGTGCAATACTTTCATATTATGTAACCTTAAAAAAATTAATGTACCGATCAGTATCGGAAAATATGGTTCAAACAACATTGTCGTATGGACATGTTTTGCTGAAGGGTTGGCAACACTGTGGGGAAGTGCCCAGCTGAGCAACACAAATGAACAATACTCTATGCTCAGTCACAGTGTTAAATTGTGTGTCGCAATCATAGCACGTCTGCTTAATCGGCTGAGGGCCCCCGGGCCAGAGGGCCCCCAATGTGTGGGGCCCCAAAATGTTGGAAGGGGCTCCTTTTCAGTTTTTCTGGCCGAGAGCTCCAGAAGGAGCCAGTCCGGGCCTGGTGACCCTGTCCCAGTAATATTATTTTTTTCTAATAAGTTTATTTGCAGTTGTCTTATAATTGGTTGACTTGGATGGCTGAAGAAGTGTGACGCACCATTTTTAGTGTGGAGTCCAGATGTTGCCTTAACACGGAAGACAGCTGTACTCAGTGTAGAGGGGCACAGAACCCCAGACTACTTGGGATTTCTCTTTCTGGCTGTTGCAAATGTATGGCGTATAGCTGCTTTAAAAACATTTCTTACAAAACACAGAACAGTCTATATGAAATAAAAGATCTAGTACAGTAAAAATTATCTAAATACGGTATAGTTGAAAATAACACCTCTCACACCATCACGGGGGACACAATTTTCAGTATGGATGTTGAGGGTACTCAAATATCTGAGCAAGTATTTTGACTATTAGTTTAATATTTTTGTGTGCAGTCACTTATGTCAAAATAGTTTTAGTTGTATTGTAACTGTTCAGTGGATCACATTTTACCTGCCAAGAATCATATTGCTATGCTGTGCGTATGAAGTCTCAGGGTGGCCACTGACCTGGAAAACAGGGAAAAGTCACGGAATTTGAAAGTGGTCGGGGAAAACAGGGAATTGTCAGGGAATTTTGTGAACGGTCAGGAAAAATTTTCTCATGTAGACCTACTACTACATTAAAAAAAGTATAATGCAGGTTCTGTCATGTGAGTAAGTAGTTAAATGTTTATGTTCTTATGATTGTTTTTAAACAATTTTTGCAGGATTGAAGAGTGTTAAGTAAGTCCAGTGCGTTTTAGCTTTCTAATTGCAGGCATCATAACTACAAAGTTAAAATATGTTAACATGTATGTACAAGTTAGTTGATTGTGCCAGTGTCTCACAAAGCCCATTACAATTAACTGAATGAAGAAATTTGGATGGCTCGTAACAACTATGATTTTGACAACTGATGTGGGGTGAATGATGTTTATGGAGCAGCACTGGACTGCAAGAATAGGTGAAATGGGAGATCCCTATAAAACAAGTGACAAACGACATCGTCCGGCACGATTCCAACATGGGAAAATCCAAACTGGCCCCCTCCAGGGACTAAACCTTGATTGGAAGCTAGTGATCTCATGACTTACTGCCACCGCCTTTAATCTTAACTGTGTTATGTCTGTAACTTGATTACCATTCACTGTAGCATCAATGGTGGCAGTATTTATAACAAAAGTATACAGAAGTATACATTATGTGATTAGGATGTTTGCAAAAATTGAATTGTGAAATACAAATGAGGAGATACAATGGTAACACGTTGGACTTTCATTTGGGAGGACTCAAGCTCGATCTCCGGCTTCGGCCAACTGATTTTGGTTTTCCATGGTTTCCCGCAATTTCTCCAGTCAAATGCTGGGATGGTTCCTTTAAAAAGGTCATGGCCAACTCCTCTCCCAGCTGTTGTCGTTATACCTAGTTGTGTGTCACCATCGCTAATGACATTGGATCACGGTGGTCGAGAGGTCAGACCTCTCGCCTCCCACCAAGGCGATCTGGGTTCAATTCCCGGTGGGGTAAGTCTCCGGATTTTTGCATGTGGGAATCATGCTGGACAATGGCATTAGTTGGCGGATTTTCTCAGGGATTTCCTGTTTTCCCTGCCGCTACTAACCTGATTTCAGCCCTCACCAGCGCAGAAGACCTTGTTAAGTGCTGACCAAATTCTCTCACTCACTCTAATGACGTTGTTGGCAAGACGTAGAGCCTACTTACTGTATCTTAAATTGTGAAACATTTCATAGGGTGAATAGGATACTACTGCATATGAATTTCACACAGATAGCCAGGGAATTTTTTGTTAATAGTCAGGGAAACCTGGAAAAGTCAGGGAAACCTGGAAAAGTCAGGGAATTTCATTTCCACTTTCCTGTGCCTGAGTCTGAACTGAGTTGACCGTACTCACGAAGTTAACATTCCTCCTCCTGTTCTTTGGAGAGAGTTATCTTCATCCTGGAAGGCTGCGTGAGGTTTTCATTGCTACCTGCAAGAAAACCAAAAACAATTACACTACTTGGTTTCTTACGTAACATGGTATGTTTGTGCAAGCAGTACTGCTGTACGTTTTCCTATCAGGACAATGTTGGATCCTGTATTTAGATTATAAACTGTCCCATAACTCTAAGAACTGGTATACTATGCTTTGTATAACTTCAATAAAATTTTACAGTTACTTTGGGGCAATAATAGTAATATTTTGTAATGTATGTCATAGTGCAAGATATTTTTAGTTTTAAAATAAACCTGAGAGGTCTGTTTTACCATTTGTACTTAAAGTTTGGTCTTGTTACATATGTTACAAAACATTACCGATTATTTCCCATAAGTAGCTGTCAAATTGTATTGAAGTTACGCAAAAAAGAGTATAGAATAATAACTAATTGTTATTTGTGTTCTTCACAAATTTAAAAAAACTGATGATTTTATAACTTACCATGTGCTAGAAATTAGACCTAATCACGTCAGAAAACTATTTCTATTTAATTTACATAATTAATTTTGGGGCAGTGTTTGGCGCAGAAGTTAGAACATTCACTTCCCACCAAGGTGATCCAGGTTCGATTCCTAGCACGGGTGGTCCCCAGATTTTCACATGGGGAATGATGCCAGGTGATGCTGCTGGTTAGCGAGTTTTCTCTGGGACTGTCCATTTTCCTCGTCACTATTGCTAAAGACCTCAATGTTAAGTGCTGACCAGAATATCTTCACTTCACATAATTTATTTTGTTTGTTATCAAGGAACTGGTAATCTTAGGCATGTTATCTTTGCCATTCTGCTTCCACCTTAACAAATTATAACCTTTTTAATTTGTTACTTTTATATTTATGTATTTTTTTGTAATCAATTTCTTTCCTATGTTTAATTTATTTTGTGTATTTAATTTACATGTGTGTGTGTGTGTTTGTATTAACTTACATTAGCAAAGTTATTTTATGACTGGCAACAGCTTGGAAAGTATAGTGAATTTTGTTGCAAATATTATGTACAGTAACTTACATATTTTTTATCATATTATTGATATTTATTAGGTGTAAGTTACGACAGGTCTAGCATGTTGAAATTTACAACTACGTACTTGAATGGAGTGGTACTAGAAAGAGTTCAGGTTCAGGGAATCACAGAGATTATAAAGTAAGTATGAGTGAGGTGTGAGGTGACCAAATGAAGATCATAATATTACCAGAGAGCATCAAACTTAGTATTTCAAAGACAACAGGTGCCTTTGTTAAACAACCCACAGAGGCAAGTGCTTCTGCCATAAGTTTCAAAGAACCTTATAAAAGTTTGTAGAAGGTAGATGATTTGGTGTTCAGGATATGTTGTATTGCCTCACGGGATAGTTGTAAGGTGGTCCACTTTGATCGACACAGCCCTTTGCAAGTATTTGGAGGTTATGCTATTGAGCCTGATAATGAGTCTGGTAAAGAATGAGCAGACTTAAGACATTAGACCTCAACACTTGTTCCCTTCCACCTTCCTTTCTATGCAGAGTGCTTATAGCTCCTCTGTGAAGTCAGTTGGCTGGCATCTGATGGTACATTTCAACTACTATCATTAAGTGCCATTTATTAAAGCTCTGTAAGATGGCTGTGTAAATTGGTCCCATCACCTAAAATCTTTGGATGCTGCTCAATTTTTGTCATCGCTGAAGTAAATAAGAATGAACTGGCTGGTAATATGTGGGACTACAGAGTTGTTTCATGACGATAATTCAAAGCATGAGGGAAGATGGAAAAGATAAAAGAAATAAAATGAGATATAGAATGGTGGGTTGGAAAATGTCTCAATTAAAAGTTACAGAAAAAAGCTTGGAAAAGTGAATTTAGAACATTGTATTTGGTTTTTATTGCCTACATAATTAACACATACTAAGAGATGAATATGTTGTACAGATGTTCGATACCGCTATCCCAGTGTCGATGCATCCATGATAGATTCTCAAAAGGTTCCGTCACATTCGTAGTAAGGCCACTGGCGATGTTCGAAAGACTTCACAGACAGCAGTAATTCTTGCCAGCAGGTCTGCTTAATTACATACCAGTGTCCGTAGATAAGGAATTAGACATGATTCAACTGTGCGAGATCAGACAAACATGATATGTACAAGATATTTCTAATTTGCTTCATCATTTTTCATCAATAACTTTTAATTGAAACATTTCATTCCACCACTACCAACCTCAATTTTTATTCTTTTGTTCTTCTGTACATCCCTTAAAGCTTGACTTATCAAGAAAACATTGCCCATACATGTGACTGGTGGTAGTTGAGAGGACATTGTTGGATGTTTAGCTGGTGTGCAGAAGGTAGTGAGGTGAAAGCGATGAAGTAATGATGAGCAACGAGACAGCAAAGCAGCAAGGAAGCAATAAGCATGTGTGTGTAGTTAATTGGTGAAAAGAGAGGTACGATGGGAGTGCTGAGAGATCATGCTGACAGTACATTTGTGTGTGTGAAGGTGAGAATTTTAAGATGATTATTGGTTTGAATTGTAATGTTCTAAAATAAGACATTTTAAGTGTTTCATTGACTATCAATTTTTGATAATAACATGTTTCAATCATCTTGTAAAGGAATATTAGAAAGACATTAAAGTGATATAATTGTGAATTGAAGGAAAGTGAGTAGTATATGTTATGTTCTTAGAAATGTTGATAATTTTTGTCAACAAACTAGGAAATATAATTTAACTTGTCCGCAATCTTAAACGGTTGTGACGACACCGAGGTAAATAAATTTTGACGTTACATAATACTAACCTATGACGCCATATTAGAACATGTTGACGGAACTAGTACTCGAGGCGTACCATTTTTTTGTATGGCAGTACACCACAATGTGAAGGATATTTTTATCTATTAACCGGAACTACATTCTGTATATAGCAACAAATATCACCAGTATAGGTTGTTCACCATGAAGTAAACACCTAATATTCAGCTAGAATGTTTCCCTGGCAGTTTCCACCACTTTTTAATTTTGAATTAAAATTAGATGCTCTAATGAGTGTTTAATGTATGTTGAGAGAACTATATCCATGAATGTCTGTAGCATAATGAGTACTGCAGTATGCAGCGGAATACGGATTATTGGTGTAGATATAAATTTGGTAGTACAGGGAGGTTGGAAGGAGTATCCTATCTGCCTCTTACCAAAAACCTGGCTTCAGAAATGCCCAGTTTTAACTTTTTTTTTATTTTTACATTACTGTGGAAATATATTAGTTTTTGCTTTACAGAACATTTAAACTGATAAGCTATTTTGTATTCATTTATCATCATCCGTAAACCTCTCACACAGAGATTTTCGGAGAGTAAAATTACTTTGAAATGAAATCGTTAGTTTATTTGAAATTTGGTTAGTATAGAGGCCTAAGTATTATCATATTTAAAATTATAAAAATTACAGTTTTCCATTTTTGTAGATTTTGTGGTTTTAATCCCTTATTTTTCTAAAAAAAACTGTTTTTAATTTTTTTTTCAAAAGTAAAGCATACTACCACTTAGTGCTACATAAATAAACATCTGCTAATAAAATGTATACTCAGCAAAAAAATCTCATCAAAATTTAATGAGTAGTTCAGATTTTATTAACGATTGAGTTTTCCAGTCTGCTCGACATCGTACCTTTCAGTACCCCTTAATGTATAAAATGAAATGCCTGACTCACTCACTCACTTATAAATGCACAGCCCAAACCACTGGACCTAGAGACGTGAAATTTTATGGGTGGCTTCTCCTTGTGCCATATGCACCGACATTCGAAAATTAAGGGGGTGAAATGGAGTGAAATGTTTTTTTTTCAATGAAGCCTTGTAAGCAATTAAACCCATTGAGATATCAAGATGATTTTAGACAGTGAAGCATGCAGAAATGCATACTACTATATTTTTCAATTTTTTGAAATTTGAAAATGATTGGATGAACAGCAGTAAAATGTGTTTTCGATCAATCCTCAATAACTCTTAAACTTCTTGAGTTATTGAGGTGATTTTTGCTTCAGAATGTATCTTATGTATATCCTTAAAAGGAAATTTGAAATTTAACCTCTAAGGGCATTAAAAAATAAAACTTGGTTTAAGTTGTATCTCTCTTAAACCTGTTGAGATATCAAAATAATTTTCAAATACGAATTAAGCTTGTGTAGATACCTGAAAAGGTATTTCACGATTTTTCATATTTCAACAATTTAGGGGATGGAACAGTGTAAAATTATCCAGAAATCCCGAAAAGCAGGTAAGACCACAGAGAAATCATTTAAAAGTTTTTACTTTTTGCCATCTTATTGTTACATATACTTTTTTTTGTCATGGACCTGTGTATACACATTTAATTTCTTTAGAACTCTTACGACTTATTTTGGCGTAGTTGTTTGGAACACTGGTAGAGATTTTTGGGTTCAAATCCAGTATAAGGCATGTTGACGGAGAACTGATATGCACATATTAGTGGCAGCTGGCATAAAGAGTTCATTTTCTATTTGGAGTGGCTTTCCCTTGCGGGGTAGGCACTCACTATGGGTGGAAAAGGGTAAACTGTATTTTTCTGATATCATTGAAATCTCATAAACCTGGTCAGGTTTCATAATGCTTTGGAGATGAAAAATTGTAAATTGTGTTTTCGCCATGTACTCAATATTTTATTAACATGATAAGCTATCATTATAATTTTTTCCTTCAAAAATTCCAAGCTGATAAAGCGGTGGCAGGTGTTTAGTAATAATTCTTTCTTTCAATGCCTCTCACAAGCACAGTAATTTAATGAAATGGTTTAAAGTTACATGTGCTTAGAACTAATATTTAAAAGCAGGATGTACATAAATGAAATTGAAGAGAATAAACACAGTTTGTTATATTGTGGTGAGTGTTTGTTTGGCACTTAACTGCGCGCATCTGGTTCAGAGTTACATTTTTCTCAGAGATGAGTAAATATGCATCCATAGTGTTTATCTATGAAAACACACTTAAGACACACAAATTTGGCTAAAATTAGTTTTTCCAGATCTTTGCTTTTAAATATATATGTACTGGATCCATTCAAAATTGAGGTCTACAAATTCACTGAACTTTGCTACAGTGACAGGTTCAGTAAAATTATTGGTTCACCTCTTAAAGTCCCACAGTGAAAACAGTGTGGCAGAAACAATGTGTGGGCACGTTTAAGACTTTAGCCGTAAAAGTGATATCACAATGCAGTACATTTGCCGGCAGGCATCGCTCGTGGCGCTACGAGTCGTAACGCCTGACATGCACAAATGCACACTTCACCACTGGGCTTATTTAATAACTGTGCTATTTTATGTATGTGTCTAAATGTGGTATGACAGTCATATTATGTGTAGAAAAATATAAAACCAGTCTACGTTAATTAACAACAACACAATTGCTCGTCAAAAACTTAAATAATTTCCCGACAGGTAGTCCCCGCGCCCTTAAAGAGAATCTCTAGTTAATAAATTCACACCATTTCAGGATGGTTTGTGTATTCTTATTTCTCAAAGAATAGTATACCTACAACAGTAACATTTTTTGCAGCAAATACAAAAGTTGTATCTTTATTACTAGAGTCAAAATTTTAATAATAAAATATTAATATAATTATAAAAATTGGGGTTTCAGTGAAATATTGGAATATAGCTCCATTTGTTTACAATACATATTCTTCGGTTAAATAATTTACTTATGGTAACATAGGTGCATCCTTGGTGAATAAATTTCTGTATTAAAACTCTTTAGTAACTTGTATTTTTGTGAGAAAAACTATTGAAAAGGAAGCATGTTTTAATATTTTCTGTCCCTTATCTTCTACACTCACAGATACTCCCCTCTGTTCAATGTCTACCTTGGGTTCCACCCTCAGTGTGTCTTCTCAGTCGCTGAAACCGTACGTCTTTCTGCTGATTGCTCAGGTATGATTCGTGTATAGGTGGTTTGGGATAAAATTAGCACTTTTGAAACCCTAGTTACTTTTTACCTTTGAGACGATTTATAGATTCCTTTTACTTTTTAATAAAAGTAAACCTCACTTAATGACAATCAAAGTGTGTGGATTTTACTGTATTCAAAATTTGACTTCTGAGGTCAAAATTACTACTATTTTTAAATTATTGTTCCAGACACAATGGTCTTAAAAAGTGTTAACTTATCGCGAACCACTTATAGGGATGCTCCTTAAGGAAGTTCAAGTGCGATGAAGTAATAAATTTATATTTATATGAAATAGTGTTTGTTTTGTAGATGATACTTGTGAGTGTAGTTTCCTCTCACGAAATAATTTTAACTCACTTAGTTCTCTCATAACTGTGTCTCAAATTAAAAATTTGCATGTTCTGCTGCCATGCAAGTAGTAAAAACCAATTGAAATAATTCACAGTGACATAACATGCCATGGGCTATATATTAAAACATTAAAAAACATCCCAATAACTATTTTTATATTTTAAAATATTGCTGAATTTGCAACTTTTTTCTGTACTTTTGCTATTTTTAAAAAATTCAAAATATTACGTTGTGGGTTTTTTAATATTTTATTGCCTAGTTCATGGGATGTAAGTTCACAGTGAACTAAAGTTGGTCATTTGGGTTTTACTATTTGCATGGCAGTGTAACAAGCCAATTTTTACTTTTGACGCTCCATTATGAGAAAACTATGAGAGCTGAAATAGTTTTGTAAGATTAAACTGTACTCACAAGTATTATTTACTAAACTAACATGATTTCATAAAAATATAGAATTGTGATTTTAACGCACTTAAACACTGTTAAGAAGAGTCCCAGTTCTATGCTTCTTTCTTCCCTCCCAGGGAAGCAAGAAACAAAAGAGTTTGCGGGCTGCTTGATACAAGGCGCATGTGTAGGTTACGTTGAGGGAGGGGGAGGCGGTGGAGGAGGTACGGCAGATGGGCGTGCTTACCCAACCAACGTCGCCGAGGAGCGAGGCAAGCCCCTGACCCACTTGGTCTCTCACGACAACGTTCTCAAGGACACTTGACACTGCGCCAGTTAGCGTGGGGCATCCCACAACGTTGGTGATACACCCCGCCCCGTACGTGAGTGCGCTTATTGAGGTGCGGCAACGAGGTAGCGTTAAGGGCGTTCAAGTGGGGAAAAATTCATAATTTTATATTTGTATAAAATAGTGTTAGTTTTGTAGACATTACTTCAGAGAACATTAATATCTAACGGAAAAAAATTAGCTCATCTAGTTTTCCCGTAATGTCACTTCAAAGTCAAAATTTGCATATTTTTACTTCATACAAAACTTGAAAACCAGTAAATATA
>PNEQ01067137.1:0-49983 GCA_003012365.1 Medauroidea extradentata | reverse complement strand
CAGAAGCAGAGGATAGAGAATAGAGAGCAGAGGATAGAGAGGAGATGATGTCGGAATTCGGAGTCTAGTCTTGCGTCTTCGTCTTCACCGCTTGGTCGTGGCCGAGGGTCGGAGGAACCCCGAGGGACTTCAGCACAAAATGTGACCAGTTAAGTTGTCTATTTGTGTTGTTAGTAGAAAAGTAGGTCCGAGCTGAGAGACACACTAAGTCATAGAGTCACACTAAGTCATAGAGTCACACAGAATCACTTGATGTCATATAGAGTAACTTAATTTATTGAAATGTCAGTCAGTCTCCAAGTTGTGTCCTTGACCCCCCCTCCCCTTTTTTACTATTCATAGATTATGTTCCCAAGTAAAGTATTCTAGTGTTTAATGGGCAGTTGCTAGTCAAATCCCAAATAAGTGTGAATTTTAAAGCTAAATTTTTGTGTTTCGCTTCGTGGCAGAAACCGTCCCTTGTTTGTTTTGAAATTATAACAAATAGTATTGTAATTGTAATCCGTTGAGGGCCATTTAATGTAAAACTGTTTGCTCAGTGTACGAGCTGAAGAATCGTCGCATTTTGTAAACCTTTTGAGTAATACAGATTTGTTTTGAACCCGAATTTCTCGGTATTTGCTTTTATTTAATTAATTACTCCTGATAGGTACTATTTTCCCCTAGTAGAATAAGTAAAGTCTTAAACGTTGGTAAGTACGTAATTATTTGTAGATTATAAGAAATACTTGCAGTCCATGAAAAGATCCCATTCCCCTAGTTTAAACATGTTTACCTCTCGCTACCCCTATGTTATTGTTTTGCTCTACCTGTCTTTAAAGTTTAGTTTTGAGTATTTTGAGGCATCCGATCTGGCCTATAACAGATTGGTGGTGGATGGCTCCCCCCCCCCCCCAGGTTAATGTTAGAATTTAGGTTATTGCTTTTACGTTGGTTATAGTTTACCCTTACATAGAACAAGAGAACACACCCTTGTCGCCGTGTTTGTTACAATATTATTCTTTAGTACGATCAAAATTAGAATACTGTTAAGTAATCTGGAACTCTATTACAGCAACAGATTCTTGGAAACTGGTTGAAATACAGTACAATGTATTTAAAACTATGTTTAACAGGTTCTCAATTAATATGTCTTAACATTTACTACAATAGTGAGCTAAAAAAGCTCAAAACTCACACTTTATAAACAAGACGTTCTATATATGATGCTTTATTTCTAATAAATTCATTTCTTCCATATCACTCATGTTCTGCCATTAGTAAATGTATCTGTTTTAGAATTCCAAATTACAACCATAGAAGTAGTGGTACTTTTGGTACAGTTTATAAAGAAATTGACCTAGTTAAATGATGTGTTCTAATGTATAATAAATCATTTTGCGGTTTTGATTCCTTCATTGGAAAGAAAATCACATTCCGACATTTATAAAGACATTATAAAAGTTGAATTTGTTTGTCTTTACACACTCAACCCAGATTGGTTACTGGTAGGGGCCGGAAAATGTCGCGGATTCGATGGCCTACGTGCTAGAATCCATTGTACTGTGCACATTCAACCCCCGTACATTCGTTCATTGTCTGCTGTTCTACTGAGTAACATCTAGTGGACAAATGGTAAGGGATTGAGTATGCATAGAACAATGCATTCTAACATGCAGGTCATTGAATCTGCGAAATTTTCCGGCCCCTAGTTATTGGTAACTGTCGTGCAACATTACCCCCTCTGTTTTGTTAATGTCTTTCCGTTTCTTGCGTTTGTTTGTAGTAGATTTGTGTGTTTGTGGTACTGTTTTGTGTAATAATGACCATGTTTGTGTGTCGTTTGTAGTGTAATTTTTTTTGTAGGCCTATGTGTCTCTCTGTTATTGGCCTCGGCCGTTGAGTGACACAAAAAATCAGTTATGAAGTAATAATAATAAATAAAAATTATATATATATGGTTGGTAACGCTAATATCACATACCTATGTATTTTATGTAATGTGTTGAGACAAATATTTTGAGTCAGGTTTTAGGGCCGCGGTTGGTGCAGTAGCTAGAGCACTCGCCTTTCACCAAGACGATAAGGGTTCGATTCCCGGCGGGTTCGGTCCCCCGATTTTCCTGTGTGGGAATCGTCCCATTCGACGCCGCTGGTTGGCTGGCTCGTTCACTGTACTACTTTTAGCTATTAACAGGATTAATTAGTTGAGCGGCAGCTCTATCACTCTATTACTTTCAGTTTTAAAACGGTTCCTTATGTTTCCCATTCTAAAACATGCAGAATTACAAACTCTGTTCACTGTGCTAATTTCGTTCTACGTTTGTACGTTTGCGTGGTTTTGAATAACTTACGTTTATGCATGTTAAAACTTATCGTTCGACAGCTATCACGTTCTTCAGCGTAAACACCTAGATGGGAAAATACAATCCTCTGTAGGGAACGGAGAACTGACAGCAACGAACAGCATGAAGTTAAATTACGATTCTGTGGACGATGAAAAGTGTTGTGGTGGTCTTAATTAACATTGATGGGCTAAGAACTTCTTTTACGTCAAATTTATAGAACCCGATTTATAACCTTGTATTTCAGATGGCTAAACGAACCAACTTAAGTGACATGTGAAATACACACTCTTTTGAAATAGGTGATGTTTAAATACTTTAAATACACTACTTCGTATGTTATATGTAATGTAATTAAGATGAAAATATCCACAGACACGTGCTTTCGTCCGACGTGTAAAAATATTACTCTTATAATCTCTCCGCGCTGTTAATACGAAAGGAGTGACCACTGTCTCACTACATTAAACTGTTTCACCGCAATAGAAAGTCCTATATGCACGCTTACTTACAGTTTCATGAGGAATAACCTCCTGAAGTTTGGGCGTTACGTTTTTATTGCAGCGTCTCTATGAAGATATTTAACTTATGCGAGTATTTCTTTGACCATAACTTATTCTTGTGCTAATTTGTAGAGATGTTTGCAGGGAAGAAAATCGTTAATCTTAACATTGCCGAGGTAGTGAGACAACGAGACGAGACTGTACTTAGAACTATGGTTTAGAGCTATGTCTTTCCAGATTGTTTGAACGATGTTGGGTATGTCTTGGAATATTCTTTCTGATAAACCTGTAAAACAGAGTGCTTTCGTCTGTTTTAAGATTTCATTTTTAAAGTCGCCAGAATTGTTGCAAATCAATTATTTTGACTCCCAGCGCAAACAAAGAGCTTCTGTCCAACAACGGTGGAAAGCGAAGTCACATGGATGGTTATTGATCGCATCATGATGCAAATTATGACGGTGCAGGGTGGGAAGAGTTTATATTTTGTAAACTAATGTCCTTTTGTAATTGTAGTTGCTGACGTTTTGCCGAGGCTGTAGACACGTACTCTGGGAGTCTGATGTCCTCTGACGGATGTATTAATAAACCTGCCACGGGAGAATGTATTTTTAGACCTCCCGAAACTACCCTGCTATCATCACTTTCCACCGGACACAAGAGTCAGTCCTCGACCGTATTTCCTTCCTCTAGGTCTGCTTTCTTTCTCTCCATTTCACCATCTTCCTTCTCCCTCCTTCACCCCCTTCACAACTGCCCACACTTTCTGCTGGCCAACCGAGCGTGGGTACCATCTCGTTAGCCGCACTGCAATTTAATTTACGTGAACAGTATTCCTCGTTCCTATTCTCAAGACAAACGAATTAATGTCCGGCTATGTTTCAATTTTGAACTTCTTTCGCTGTCCACTACAAGTACAGCCGCCTGTCTACATTTCAACCACTCTTTCCTTTTTTCCCTTCTCGCTAGGCTTTCCTTGATCTTTACGTTTTGAATATTTTTCTCTCATCTCACCCTACCTTTCCAAAAGTTCGTTATGCAGCTTGGAATGTCGGTTAAAAAAAGTGTTATTGCCTTATAATAATACACTTTACCGTACTCAACCCTTTCAGTCACATTATGGTCACAACTCTACTAGTATCACTGCAGTACTTTTAAGACTTGGGAAGTAATGGACAACATAAACGCTTGAGTTTATGGACATGCACGATATATTTTTATTTGTCGACAAAACCTGTATAACGGTGGTCATGCAAGCCAATACAATAACAGGACAACTGAACATATAAAAAATTACTTCTCTACTTGATGCAGAAAAATTAACAGAAAATATTTTAGCTTGCATCAAGTACATCAGTACTTTTCGGAAATGAAGGAAGGATGTGGAAAGCATCGACCAACGCCTATTTTGAGAAACCGCTCTAGCATTCTCCTGGAGTTATTTTACAGGAATTTGTCAAATTCAACATTTGCAGGAAACAATACTCACATATAGGGGAAATAAAATGTTATGTAACGTAGGTCAGAAAACGCACCGTTTCTGCACTACAGTTCAAATAGATTGATGTGCAGACAGTATTTTTTACACGTGTCTATTAATTTTCACAGTTATTTCTACTGTTTATGGGTTGGTGACATAACCAACACGATCCAGCCCGTGTTATGAGCCGTATATCATGTATTGCAAACTGTAGTTCAGAAACGGTGCGTTTTCAGATCTATGTCCACATAACATTGTTTGTTCTTGCAGATGTGAGGATTGTTTACCCCAAAAATTTTGTCATGCGATTTTTAAGCACACTGTAGGGCCTTGATTATTTCACGGATTCATTCTAGGTCAGGTCGGACATCTAAACTCGTAACGTATAAACAGGAGATAATTACCGAAATATTTAATTGTTTTTATAATTTTTATACTTGAGTGTGAAATGGTTGGTTTTGTACACAAACATCGTGACAATTTTTTTTACTCTAATGAAACTTTTTTAGCTGTCATAGATTTTGTATAATGCATGTCAAAGTCCAAATATGCATAAAACGGTTTTATGAGAGAAAGGAAAAACAACTGACATAAAAAAATGAAATATTGTCTCTGAAGAACAGTTTCATTGGCTACATCAAGTCGTGTATAAAATTACATTTTTTTTTAAATAATCATTTTACTATAAATATTGCCGATTTTCTGAAATTAAAATAATGTAAAAACTATTCAATGTGATTTTTATATATGTCTTAGTATAGCCAGTAACATTGTTTCTCAGTGTAAATTATTTCATTCTCAATGTCAGTTGGATTTTATTTCTATCATAATATGGTTTTATGCAAATTTGGACTTCAACGTGCCACTTAAACCAAAACCTCAATAGCTAATAAAATTTCATTACAGCGAAAAACTGTCACATACTATATGTATATATAAGAAATATCTCGTAAAAATAGGAAACCGATTTAAAATAAATTAAAATTTTGGGTAAACTCTCTTAATAACTAATTAAAGTAATTATGTTTATATCAAAGCTTGGACCTCTTTCAGAAAAAAATTTCTGTCTCTCAGTATTTCTCCATTCGTAGGTCACATGTGAATAGCTCCCAACCACGTGAAGTTGGACCAGTTGAAATATAGGAGAGTGCGTGCCGCTTTCTGCAGGCCGTTAGGTGTCGTCTCACACCTCATTTTACATTTTATGTTTGTGAGTCATAACAATTTGTTCATTGCAAGTACTAACATTTCTTGTACTAGCTACTGAACAATATTTAAAGGCTTTCAGATTGAGTTAACAGACTTTACATAAGCATTAACATGTATCTCGGAAACGGCGATAGTGTATTTATGATTTAAACATAATATTATAGTAACGACTTAATTATTGGTCAGATGTTATGGATATCGAGTTTATCACAAGGTAGTGTTTTATTACCAAACTACTTTAACATAACTACACATTTTAAACATAACTGTTGATGTTTGGTGTATAAAGAATCTTGCACCAGCCAGTTTCAGTGCCTTAAAGGAAAAAAAAAGTTCCTAAACTGTCACGGAAGTTTCTAACATACACCATGCTTCAAATTGTAAACAGAGAAAATGTTCAGAATACTTACTATACATGCCTGACAGCACCAGTACATATTTAGCTTTTCCCGGAAATTGTATACGAACGTTTCCATTGACGCGTGGGAAACAATTAGGTTTTACTCATGTTCTTAACACTCATATACATTGGCGTGGTTAATTTACAAATATATTTGTACCGTTTAAGTGCACATCTGTAGCTCTGCTTGTTGGTTATTGGCAGCGTGTATTTGTGAAGAGGTGTTATTCATTTGACTGTGTTAGTGAGAAACAGTTACTGTGACAATAGACGCCTGTGGTTTGCGGGTGTAAATAAACGCAAGATGTTCGGAGTTAAAAACATCAAACAGCTGACCATGAAGCAGTGCTGCAGATATGCGCGTAAAGCACTGAAGAAAGTTGGTGCGAAATTCTTTGAATAAAAAAATCAGCGTCTGTAAGTGTTACTGAACAACCGAAATCAGCAAGCAATGATAATTCTAAAATTACAGTTTCAAACTACGTCAATTGTTGGTACGCCTGTCTTATTAATCTTCTAAACTTACACGTGAGTCACTGCAATATTCTTGTCTGTCACATCACTTGCGTCGTTACAAGGAATGTTTAGTACGTTACATAAAGTGGTGGTATCGTCCCTGTGGGCGTATGCATAAGCACCATCTCACAAACATTTCGCGTGTCAACTATATAAGTGTCTTGCTATCAACTTGTCTGGCTGTAGAGATATTGTTGCAAGTGCATCAGTTCACATGACAGTGAGTGTATATTTGTATTCTCTCACTTTCTGACAGGCTGTGAGAGGGGCCAGTGGAACAACACGAAACAGGTACTGCCGGCAATTTTTAGCCTCAACCCGTCCCTGGTTAGCTGAGCGCCGGCTGAATGAAGGAGCTCGTACAGATCAGTGATTGACGGGCGGATGATGTGGTCGACAATTTTAGACTGGAAAAAGTGGGATGGAAACGTATGAATGAACACAGAACTTGAGCGTGGATGTTTGTGTTGATTACGACTTAAAATAGTTCGACCGCTTGGCTCGTTGGTTAGAGCTTCTGGTTGGTGAGTCCCGGGTTCCATTCCCGGCCTGGGAGGTCAATATTTACAGTTGTCTCTCCGTGTTCAGGACTGGGAATTGTGTTCTCCTATCATCCGCATACTGCGGAAGACAGTGACGAACCATCGCAGAATCACCTCGTCTAGTCGGCCTAGGAGGACGTCGTGGTTTCCATCCCCTGGCATCCTCCATGGTTCTAAACCTGCCTTGGGGCAGAACACATCATCATCATCATCATCACCACTACTTAAAATAATTTGACACATTACCCCCCCTCCCAATTCTTACTCTCTCTCTCTCGCTACGTGTGCATGTGTGAGAAAAGTAAATATAACATACTTAAAGTGTCTTTCATATGGGGTTTAATTAAACTTTCTGAATTAGGAAATCGGATAGAATAAAATTTATAATAAGTGTTTTTCCGCCGAAGAACACTCATAAATTATTGGTTACAAGATTTTATTCCTTCACCAATATTTTCATATGGATTCAAAACATTATTTATATCTGAAAGCTTTATCTTATAAGTTAAGACTTAAATTAAAAATCGAACCCTCCCCCTCCTTATTACTCACAGGATACTAAATTTAAAATCGATCAGACCATTAGAATTACTAATAAAAAAAATAAAAGCTGATGATCTTTAAACGACTGAACATATTTCCTTGAATCATAGCTAAGAACACTATCGATCAATTCAGCTTTCAAACAAAGAAAACCGCATCAAAATCGGTCCATTTGTTCTGAAGCCATGATGCCACAGACAGATACACCCTTTTTTGCGTCGGGGGTTAAATATTACTGACGTATGTTTAAACTTAATAAATGTAATTTTTGTTGAAATGAGCGTTAAATGTAGGCTAACAAACTAGGAATAAAATTAACCCGAAATAAATTGGATAGAGTTGAAATGAAAATTTGAACATAGTTTCATAAAAATCGATCAATTGTATTATTTTATGTACATGCTCATTAAAATATAACACATATTTTGTAGTTAGCGATTTAGAGCAGAACGTGTTACAAGAAAATAAATGCAATAACATTTCATATATAAATGATAAGAAGCTTAAAATTGACTACCATTTATTTTAATCTTAAACCATTAACTTATTAAAATCATAATAAAAAACTAGAAAATTGGTAAGACAACTTAAAACCTTGCTAAATATAACGGTTTATGTATAACTGACAGTATTTATTTCGTCCTAAGTTTTGGTTAGTTCATCCTTAAATGATTTCAGGCTTTTCTTAATAAAATGTATGCCTGCCTAGAAATAAGTTTCCAGCGTTTTCATTACTGCGCGATGTCTGCTAGTCAAGTAATGTTTCATTTTCATGAACACTGGTCAGTCCGGCAGCAGCTATGTCCGTTGACACACCACAAAATTTTTGCGTTACCGTTTTTTTATTTGGTCGTAAACACAATTTATGACCGAATGGGTTCGTTCGTGATTTAACGTCAAGCCCAGTGGAAACTCAGGAAAATAATAATACACATAAATTTATAGTATTTGTTTGAGGTCATCGCGTATTGTTGAATGAGTTAAATTGTGTAAATATATTTGATTGTTGTGTCAAAAATAAAGTTGTTTAAAGATTTTTACGAGATAATATAAAATACATATAGTGTAATTTATGTGCCTTAAAAAAGTATTCATACGTTTTTAAGAATGCAATAACAGATGACTAAATTACACATATATGGAAAACATGTACATACGCGCTCAAACACGATGCCCTTGTTTTACGTAAGCTATTTTCCCCAAGTCCTGAGAAGACATTTTGGAAAAAAACTATAGACGATTTTAGTCAACACCTTACAAAAAACTTTCAATCATTTCATTGCCGTCCTATTGCTACGTTTACCTCTTTGGGCACGGACCTTTATACACATATTTAATATTTTAAGAAGTCTGACATTAAATATTGGCACAGTTGTTTGGAACGCTGGTTGGAGGTTTAGGGTTCGAAGCCCGTGTAAAGCATGGCGACGGGGAACTTCTCTATTATTAAGTAAGCACATATTAGTGGCAGCTGAGAGAAGACTTATTCTTCTATTTGAAGTATGAAAATGTAAATGTCTTTCACTTGCGACGCCATATCCTCAATATATCATTCATTAACACGATACGCTAGAAATTCCACGTGGACAAATCCGCGACCGGGCAACTAGTATTACTATGAGATTATATTGTTATGATATTGCTCGAGCTGCAACTAGGCCAGTGTTGGGAAACCACGGAAGACAGCAACTCACCTCACCCCCCTCGCAGTGGCGCAATATTGAGGACAAGAACGCCAGTATATGGCATTGTTACCAAGTAAACGAGGTCTGTCGTCCACCAGCACTCATCCGATCAACAGCAGTCCAGTTCTCCGCCGGGGCTCGTGGGTTGAGTCCTGGCGGGTGCGTGCTCGTCTGTCGATGCCGTCTCCTCATCAATCCAGCTTGCGGTAAGGTCGTCAGATCGAATTATGTGGCAGCAATCCTCAACTTAATAGCATATTTTGATAATCAGTAATATTGCGCTCCCCTCCTAAATTAATAGAACACATTGTATCTGTATTTGTATTTAGAGTACCTGCCATTGTAGTATAGAAAATGCTCGTTCAACTAATAACTGTCTTAGTCTTTTTACCCTAAATAACATCTAAATAAACCCACAGTTAGCTACCATCTGAGTGAAACCCCCCAAATTAATAAAAACCTATGAGCAGCCAATAAAATAAAACTACTTAAAATAACATTTTGTTATACTGGTGGAGGCGCCGTATACATGGGTGACTGCAGCAAACATTTTTTTTCTGTGCAGTGAGATCAAGACGGCCATACACCACTTGGCACGAACACATGAACTGGGAGAGGAATCGGCCTATGTTAAGTATCCATTCCAGTATTCGCTTGGAGTGATTTCAGGAATCCACGGACGGCAGATATCAGGATGGCCAGAGCTAGGATTCTAACCCGGGTCCTCCAGAGATTGTTGAGTCACTCGATTTTCCGTTGCGCCATATCGCTCGGTTATGTTCGGTAAATGAGTGGACAGGAGTCGCGCGAGATCCCAATAGCGAATCGAGCAATATACCAGTATGCATTCTCTGGAGAAAAACCCGTATCACACGTTGCCTAATCTCTGTTCCCTTCTGATAAGCCCATGGGTATAGATTTGGGCATATAAAATTCGGTAGAAGTTTTTATAGAAGAATCGGTTTGTTCCTTCTTGTACGTATTCTTACGACACATAACGTGACGAAAGAATACGTAAAGAAACACTGCCATTTTGGCCGCGTTTTGTTTCATCAAACATGGAAGAAATGCAAGCGGAAACAGCGGACTAGACCTTGGCTGCAAAAATGAAATAAAGAATGTAGTTATGGTAGTAAGTAGCAGAGCTTCGTAATAAATTGAGGTTAGTTTACTACATGATTTTGTAATGTCGACGCAATTTTGAATACATATAATCAGTTGTGGTATGTAATGGTCATGTAATTAACACACAGCAACTGCGATTGACCATAGATGTTTCTGGATAGAAATCCAACGAGGTCGATGCAATTTGGAATATAATCAGTTGTGAAATATTTTGTCATGTGATCAACACACAGCAGCTGCGATTGACCATATATGTTTCTGGATAGAAAACTATCGTAAATGCAGGTAGAAAGATAGAGCACATTCCATTACGTTTATGGCTACGCTTTTAGGTATGGAAACTGCTATGCACAGAAGCAGATCCCTTGGGAAGGAAGGTTCTGGGGCGTCGCTCACACGGAAGCAGAAACGCTAACAGATAGTAGGCATGAAAACTGCTATCGCGTGAGGCTGACGGACCACGTGGCTTGCCTGTCTCTCCAACATCCGCCCTTCATAACTACGTTATTCCTCTCACGCGCCTGATCGATGGCGAAGTAGGAGGAAGACCCGACCGCCTTTGAAATCACATAGGTTTCCCGCGGGCCAATTTCTCCACGGGATGATGGTGGCTGACGCCGGGAGCTGTGCCGCATTTCTCTCGTACGCAGTCGATGGTGGTCGGTTGTAGGAAAATTATGAATCATGCCTCCAGTTTCACGCCAAAAATCAGGGAATTTTTTTTTTTTTGTGATTTGAGATAAATAAATATCGTACGAGAATGACAAACTTGGGTCAGTGTGTCGTACATTCTTAATCAGTATCGGTGGTTACAATCAGTGACATGTTAATCACTGAAATTCCAGTTAACAAAAGGTTTCTGTCTGACGAACCTGTACAATTCACTGAAAACTGGTAAGCAGGTAGGTGAAATTTACTTAGAATGCGTGGAAATCACTTTAGTTTAGATAAGGTAACATTTAGTCACTGAAACAATCAGCACGGTTTTACAAACTTCAGTTCCTCATTTTTGACCAAATCGACTGGAGTTTCACAGAAGTGGTTCATTTCTCACTGATTCAAGTTAAGAGTGTACCCCGGATAAATATTCCACTAAAGGACGCAAGTAGGCATACCCTGCTTGCCCCGAAGGATAACGTAGAATGAGGACCTACAATGGAGAAGTGCTGGAATGGGAATGGTGGTGGGGGCGACAGATCCTAGAGAAAACCTGCTGACTAGTGACATCGTCCGGCACGATTCCCACATGTGAAAATCTTGGGATCGACCCCGGTAGGAATCTAACCTGGATAACCTTGGAGGACTCGCTGGACTCACATTCGGAAGGACCCGAGCTCGATCTGATTTCGATTTTACATGGTTTTTCGAAATCGCTCCAGGCAAATGCTGTAAGGATTACTTTACATAGGCATTGGTCGATTTCTTTCCTAGTTCCTGTCATTAAATCAAATTGTATTTAATCTTCTCTAATGACCTCGTTGTCGACAAGATGTAAAGCCCACTTACCTACCTACAGCAAACAATGTTCAGAAATAACTGACTCTCACAATGCAGTTTCAGAGAATGTTGTCAAGGGTCTTATTGGGAATATACTCTGGAATAGAACCCGAAAAAAAACCTAAAAGTGGTCCAACTTCAGGGGCAAAGCGTAGCTCAACATAACTCACAGGGGCAAAACTAAACAACATGAGACCTCTCGCTTCTATAGCTTATGCAAGAGGTACAAACTAAGATCGTAAAGGTAACGCACTCTGTAAAGAGCACTTGTTTTTTCCTGAAGTAGCACCTGAAATAAAAAAATTGTTAGAACAACTTAACACTAGACTGAAAACTTAATAAAACTGGGGCCAGAGAGAGATCAATTATAATTAAATCAAAACACCTACGGCTTCATTAAAAAATATATATTAAAGAAAGAAAGAAATATATATATATATATATTTAAGAAAATAATAACTTATGAAATGTACCTCAGAAAATTAAATGTGACAATGTAAAGACTAGAAAAGTTATAATTAAATTTTAAGACTGATTTAAACCTTTTAACATTCTAACAATTAACAATTATTAAAACCGAAGTTAACACTATAAAGTTTTTAAAGACACAAGTAATGAATTATTTAAAACAAGTTACAAACGATCATTTAAAGCTGATTAAATATCGGCAACATTAAAGACTTCCATGAAACTAATTATTATTACAATTCTTTTCTTCCGTTTCAAAATAAGTTAAACTTTCGTGTGTGTGTGTGTGGGGGTGTTCAGACTGAGACTCGCGCTCTCTCCCGGCTTCAATTCTCACAACTAAATTAATTTAAATCGTGGCTTAACTTTTAACTTTATACTTTATCATAAACTTACGTGTTTATCGTCTGCCTTTAACTGTACTGTATGCCTTAAAAAAATAAAAGAAATTGCCAAACTTAACATTAATCTATGTACTAAAGCCTCGACGGGCGGAATGCTTAAGATTTGTGGCGTCGGTCCACTATGGTCAGGGCGTCCCATCCTCTGCTCCTGGCCAACTGGCCAAGCCCTTGGAAGCAGGCTTCTCTGCCGACATCAACACTACTATTTCACTAACTTCTATCCAAAACAAGAGTATCACCGGCTTTAGCCCTTGGTAGGCAGATGCCATCCCAAGGCTGACGATTCACGCCCGAAACTACATTGCAAACAGCCTGAGGTTCCAGTCAGGCCTCCGGTCTCGACAACACGTCTGTTCCCGGTAGACGACAAAAGTTAACACCTCGAAAATGGCGTCCAACTGCCCTGGCGACGCGGACTCTCCTGCCGAGTCAGCAAAGTTCTGGCCAATAACCCCGGCGCGGCCGACGCCCTGGCACGAAGTTTCACAACTAACGCTTCTTGTTACCACGTGAAAGTAGTCATTTTGTTTGGAGAGGTGCCTGACCCACGGTAATCAGGACACTTATCAGAAGTATTCAGCGAACCCGATAGAAAGGCGAGCGTTCATTGCGAAATAACCAGATCTCCGCCTTCCCACATCAGGGACAATGACTTTCCAACACTCTAAACAAGACTAAAATAAAATTTAAAAATTTACGACGTGATAATATAATTGATTAATGTGTGAAGTGTGCAAACTTTTTTTAAACACAATATTTGTACAATTTTTTCTGAAATTTCTGTACCTGATGTGCTTGTTGCTGTACATTAAGAATCATAATAATAGTGAACCGAGGGAGCGGTTATGACATCACTACCATGCACATCAAGTGTGACGCATTACCGTTACATTCGAGACTCAGAACTGACGTGCAATATATTTGTCTCACTGCGTGTTAACTACAAGAATTAATTTGAAAAAATTCTAGAATTTCAAACACCGCTAGGTGCGAGTCACTACCGAGATTGGCAAGATACATTTGGACACTGTAATATATACATTTGTCGAGCATATATTGCAGATTTTAATGCTTCAAAAGTTATTATGTTACAGCTCAGTTACAAGTTTATTTGTACAATATCTGTTTCAATGTTATGTTCATCTTATATATTGGTTGTGCGTATCGCTATATTTATGTCTCAGAGAATTCTTGGTTAGTGATCTGCGAATTTTTCTATTTTATTCGAACTTAATTTGAACATTATCCATTTGATTTGTATAAGAAAGTGTATTATTTGTGCCATAGAGGAGTGTGAAGTCGTTTCTGCCATGTCAGGAGCGTTTAGCTAGTTAGGTTTTTAAGAAATTATCTGTAGGACACCGGACGAGGCGAGTGTGGATAGTTGGCGTGTTGCTGTTGTGCCACGGGCAGCCAGAGACGCCTTCCTGGTCGTCCACCGACAGAAGGAAGTACGTAAATCAAGATTCCTTTCGCCTCCCTGGAGGTAGTTATCGACGTCGGAGTCTATATCTAGAGGAAGGATTTGGTATCAGGAAGCTCCCAGTTACTGGTGTAGGGCCATCCAGCACTGCGTCCATGGTGGTTCAAAATATAACTTTAAAGTCACGTATTGTCAAGATAATCCGCAATTGGTTAACTTTTATGATTTTAGTGTGTAAGAACGAGCAGTGCTGCAGCCTGGCTCTACAGCAGAAGGCATTTGGTAGTTAAGGTGGTAGAAGGCTTCTATAGTTATAAGTAATTGGTATTTTCTCACTCCTCCTTTGTCTACGCCTTGTTAATTTGATTCCACTCCTAGCCATTTGTTTGTTACGAAGTTTTCATTTACTTAACATGCACAATCAAAAGACTAACTCGCAAGACTTGTTCCGAATTCATGCTTTTCCCTGAGATTTTCCATTAAATCTGATTTTGTCTTGTGTCTGTGAGTTATTTTGAGTATAACGTATATAATTATACTAATGTGGATTTATATGTTAAATATTAGTTTGAGCTAGTTTTCACTTCCATAAGTCATAGAGGAAATAATTTGATAGTCTTGTTACAATTCTTCGCCCCACCACATAACCATTCATTATGTTTAAGTAATTTTGAACGTACTATGTAGGGGTTAATTTCCTCACTATTCTCGACGAACCATTAAAATAGTAAATTCCTCACCAACCTATAAAAACTCTCACATTTTGACACAATTAATGAAACCCAATCAGATATTCCACTACTGTGTCAGGCAGTCGATGAGCATTAGGCTATGTAATTGTGTATGTGAATGTATGTGTATGTGCATATATTCACACACACGTGAAGTACAGCATTATTAAGTAATAAAGATTCTTACATATTTGCAATTTATGTCACGATAAGGACATTTGTCAGGTTTGGTTACCGTTTCAGTCAGGATAGCGCCTACTAAAACCCACTATGTTACTTCTACAGAACTACGATGCGGATAGGGAAATTGTCCTTCTTTTCGACAGAATTCAGGATATTCCTTTCGATGTGTCAATGTGATCACCAAAATATATCTGTACCTCAAAAGCAATCAATACTTATTTATTTAAGTAATGTTAATCTTTTAAATAAAAAACGTAATTTTTAAGCATATCAGTTAGGTCTTTTTTGAGTAATTGTTGCTTAAGGGCCCTCTAAACCGAAAAATTAGTGAATTTTTTTATTGCATCAAACACTGTCTAAATCTTATACGTTACGTTAAATAATAATTTCCACAAATAACAAAATTTTGATTCCGTAGTTCTGTACAAGTGCACGTCAAAGTACGACTAGAATATTTTTGTTACTTGATAAAAGTAAAACATTATTCAAACTATATAAATGAAACAATTTAGAACGGAAGTAAATATAGTAATCTACAGAATGGCAACGTTGTAATTTCCCTTTAAAAACTTTGTATTTAAAAACATGTTTGAACGCAGCTAAATGTTAGCACACCTTTAAGTAAGGCCCACTTGCATTTAAAAATAATTTAATTTTACGTTAAATATCACAGGTGTGAGTTTGTAGTTTAATTAATCTACTTTCATTCAAAATTATTTAATTCGTATCGCTCGAATAGTTCTTACTTTGGGTAAATAGCGAAAATAGTTACCGCTCTTAAAAACAGGGTACGGCACCCGGAGTAGCAGACTCGTGACTGAACCTCCACAGGTATCTGCTCACCCCGAATTGTATGAAATGAGTCCTACAACAATAAAGTCACGGAATGACAAGATCGAGGGAAGCAGGAGTCTTCCGATCAACGACCCAAGCGTAACAATCAAATATGGTCCTGCCGGGAATCGGTCCCGGATCGCCTTGATAGGAGGAGAATGCTCTAGCCACTGAGGGAATGTATTAATTATTATGAATTATAGAAAAACTAACAAGTAGACTGAATGTTTGTAGCGTCGAAACTATGCTTAGGCCACAAGAGGCACTTCTCATTATCTGCATCAAAATGCATCCTGCGTTAGTGAACCAGTGAATGTTTCCAGACTCTACACATAGAACTTCAAGTGCGGAATACATAATTTAGTTGATAACAACTGTGAGGTCAAGTGCACTGCATACACATCCCTCGACTAATTTCGTATTTTCTGTGACGTGTTTATGATGAGATATGGCTGTGTGAATAAAGAGTTAGTTATTGGGTTTATACGAGGTTCCAAGATAGTGCTTCTAATGAGAGTGATTTACTAACAGTACGTGAAAGACCTATACTTGGACATGTGATCATTTTCTGTTCAAACACTCGACATTGTAGTTAACCACCAGTCATTCGAGGTTATTTAGTTCGTTTGCGAATCGACACAGACTCTCCTTTATTTTATACATTTTTAGTGCTTCTTTGAAGTAATGTAGTAAATCATAAGCACTTACACGTTTTCAAATATTGCAAGCCCTTAAGGCCATGCTCTTTGTTTATACTTTTTAGAGGTATTCATTTTTTACGCCTAAACGAGAGGATACGTAAATAATCTGCCTGACAATTTTGTTTAAAATCGTCTTCTTCATGTTGGCTGATTGTTTAAAGACAGTTAAAATACTGCGGTTTTAGATAATTATGTAATTACCGAAATTATGGTTAATTGACTGTTGAGTCGTAACCATATCTTTCTTGCTTTGAAAAAATAAGCCATCACGACAAAAACATTATGAACAAAACTGCCTGACATTTTTTGACATCTGCTCTCGTTTAAGCATAGAAAATAATTATCGCCAAAAACATAGAAACTAAAGAGCGTCGCCTTGTCGATAGTTTAAACAATTTTTGTGATATGCAAATATACATAAGTTAAAATTGTGGTTATGAAAATCGTCAAATGGCATAGCATAATTTTGTTTTTAGTTCGTGTTAAATTTTAAACGTACTTTTTATGGCTTACCATACCTAAATATAATGCAAAAAAACCATTCTGGGAAACCGCATAACGCGGTTTAATATGAATATTTAAAATATTCGCTTGGTCGTAACCGAACATTTTTCGAGGTTTATTAGGGTGATTTTTTAGGTTTAATTAATTAAAAATTCCAATACCATTCACTTCGCAGCCTGTAGGTTTTTTTTCCTGCTAACAAATATTACAAGTAAATGATAAAATATTCGCGTGCATTTTCATCATGAGGTAATAAGTATTTATATGACTTTATGAGGGAATGAAATTAGTGGTTTATAATATTGTTTAGCAGAAGAATCAGAATCATTTTCACACCGGGTTAAATCCTTACAGGGTACAAACAGTGTACGATAGATAGGATATTACGCTTATGGGTACCAAAGTACCAAAGTTGTTTTGATGGTCACCATATTTAATATATTTACCACTTATGATCTAAACACACATGTCAGGTGACATTGGTTTTAGCTTGGCGCGAAAAATAATTTTGCACCAACTTGTTTTAATCCTTCCGTGCATATATGTAGTTCTGCTTTATGGTTACTTCAAACATATCTGTCGAGTAGAGGAGTTGTTTTTTGACGGTAGCAACGAGAATAAGGTTACTGTGACAATATACGTCTTTGACTTGGTAATATAATTCAAAGACGCTCAGTGTTAACAATATCCAATCGCTGACCATAAAACAGAGCTGAAGATGAGCACGTAAGACATGTAAACAAGTGGGTGAAACATTATTTTCACAAAAAATCTGTGGCTCTTTACATAATTACTGAGTCTGATGAAATTTGGTCTTCGTTTTCAAAAACTTTTAGGGTAGGAACCACACTCTCAGGAAGGTGACATCGTAAACCTATTTGCTTCGCAACATAGGCTAACAGCATACACTGATAAAAGTAAAAAATTGCAGATATTTGCAAATGTTTTAATTCAGTAATTAATAATCAACAAATGGTAATCATTGTGTATTTATACTTTTATGGAAGAAGACTATGGCACGTATTTCAGCATGGGTTATATTAGTTATTAGCTAGTTATTTTAAGTTATTAGTATGTTCTCGTGTCATGAAAATTGTGATTATGACACGCCGTTATGCAAGAACCATAAAAGCTAAATAAATATGAAAGACAAATGTAACAAAATGACGTCTGCAAAACAAACACTATACCTTAGGCTTGTGAGGTAATGAAGATTTTAGTGACAGACACTCTTAAGCGAAATAGTAAATTTAAGAATAACGTATTGCATCTTTCATAACTAGCTTCTCTGAAGCTGTATTGGCATTTTCGGTCTTTAATGTTCTAAATAATACCTTGTTTTCAAAACCTTTCTACATTGCTGGATGGTAATAATTTTTTACAATTCTGATATTTGCTTCAAAATAATAAGTGAAGTAACACTATGAGTTAAACGAATAAATAATATCGAGCAATGGAAAAGCATTCTTGGGGTATTATTAGAAGACGCAACACGAAATATGCAAACTAGAAAATGTTATATGAAGGGACTTCAAAGTATACAATAATTTATCATATGAAAATAGTTGTAAGATTTAAATAATAAAACGTGAGGCGCATGCGATATGTAATAGCAAGATGTGTAGAGAATATAGCAGACGTTGAGAAAACTCGCGCAATAATTCATCTAACTTACAATGCAATAAAA
The DNA here is from genome assembly GCA_003012365.1 of Medauroidea extradentata. Taxonomy (NCBI): domain Eukaryota; kingdom Metazoa; phylum Arthropoda; class Insecta; order Phasmatodea; family Phasmatidae; genus Medauroidea; species Medauroidea extradentata. The sequence continues at coordinate 31,227 of PNEQ01067137.1, read as the reverse complement.
TTGTTAGATATTTAGGTGAAATATTCATGTGTAGAGATGGGCAAATTTCGCGGATTTTATTACTTGCACGCTAGAATCCACTCTCCTGTGCATACTCAAGCCCCGTCTATTCGTCCATTCTCTGCTGTTCCACTCAGTAAGAGCTAGTGAACAAATTGTTGGGGCTGGAATATTCGGATTATAACATGCAGGTCATTGAATCCGCGAAATTTCCCATCCCTATTCATGTGCCAATTATCTTTGCGTCTTCTCCCCCCCCCCCCGCACGTTTTCCGTTTCAAATATTACAAGTATTTTCATAGCAGACATTATTAGGTGTGTTCTAAAAACGTGGTATATTAAATTTTGATATCAATAATTATTTTATAGATTTTTATTTTTGTGTCTGTGAAATGGAAATAGGCTACATTTTAAAGATACAAAATTTGTACCAAACAGACAAATAAAACAGACAAGAAAGCGAGTTAATTATTGCATTGCATTTCAGTTCTGAGCTGTGTATAAAGTTCAAGTCTCTAGTTCATCGGGAAGTTAGTTTAAAATCGACTGCAAAATTTGTACTGAACTAACAGACAGACAAGAAAGCGTGTTAATAAAAACGGGTAAAATTTCACCGCACATTAGGAGAATGAGTAGTTCTAAGAAGTAGTTGCATGTAAGATACAAAGGAACCAGTAAGGACGCTGCCAAAAATGATTGTTATACATAGATTCTAGACAGGGAATTAATGGTAAATTAACTGAGTGCACAATTAACCAATGTTTAATATAATAACGTTTTCTAACGTATAGTGAATGTATAGGTTGAGTGCTGATCGGGCTGCGTAGTAGAAAAATCCTAAAGAAAACATGTTTTGTTATTCATACAATCACGTGACCCCTTATGTGTACAGTATGGAGGACATGTATAGAGCACAGATGATATTTAAGCAGGACTCACAACCACACTAAACGTACGTAATGAATTTTGGATTGGATTCAGAACATAAAAAAATCTAGATGTGTTCAATAGTTGTTTTTGTTAATATAAAATGTCGGTAGTAAATTATTAATCAGTAATTGTTTTGCAACATAAGCTGTTAAATAATTTACGACAAAATTAAAACCAATTATTTTAAATAATCACCAAAAATAAAATGCAGTTAAAGGTCTTACGGCTACTTTTAAGATGGATTCACAACCAGCACTTAGCGTACAGCGTGAAGTACAAATATGATAAACTCTGTTATGTACACGCACGCTACGCGAGGTTATGAATGCTTGCAAGCAAACTCAATTTTTCTACTTTTATACATACGCACGTACGTACCTACGTTACGTGGTGGTTGTGAATCCAGTTTTATGCTTGTTGTTTTACTGTTATATAAGAAACATTTTATTTATAATATATGCTTACCTGTCATGTACTGAATAATTTACTTATCGGTATGTAGGCATGTTTTGAGTTAGATTTGTGACTAATACAACCTAAATAAGTTCCCTTAAAGCAAATTGTTTTTAATGTGAGCAACTTATTTTCTTTGCTCTTTTGTTGTCGTTCGTGCACGGCAGCCATTTAGTTTACACGACGAACATTTTCGTTGCGAAAATTAATTTTAACATCTTCATTTTCATTTTCGCACAACACATAGGCCTAATACTAGTATCACAATGTCAAACACTTAAGTAATAAACTTTCAACCAAAAATAAAACGTCAAATGCTGAAGAGGTTACCAGCAGATCTATTGTTTCGCCTAAGATCACGTGATATTTTTGCCACATGCGCAGGAGCCTGTTATCGCTGTACCACTCTATACGCTTTCTAACGAAATATTCCACACGAAATTTCATAGAGAATATTGTAAAAGGAAAGAAACCTCAGAAAAAAACCTATTCGCTCATAACTTTTTTTTTTTTTTTAAGAAATGTGAATTACAATGTCACAATTCAGGAATTAAGTATTAAACATAAAATACGTCATACTATGTGACAATGTTCTTTCAAGAACATAGCACAGAATATATTTGTTTAAGAGTGTTATCTTTGAGACTTGGAAGTAATTATTTTAATATTGATTCCTCAATAAACTTCTAGACGTGTGCTCGGTACGTTGACAGAGTATGTGATGTTTGACCAGAGACGCGCAACTCAAGTGGAACCGCTAAATAAAATCACCCGATGCAACACGTCGCTAAGTAATTGGTAGTTTCGTGACGCTGTGTTCAGTACGAACTGACTCGTCATTAACGCAGGACAGGCAAACATACACGAAACTGCGAGACGGTAACTTTGATGTAAACGAAAGTGATGATGTGAAGGTAGGTATGCATCACGCATCGTTGTACAGACGGTGACATACGACTTGAAACACTGGCAGAAACTGGGAGAGGAATCATGCATGTTCTGTACTCAGGAACCATGACAGCATTCGTCTGAAGCGATGTCGTAAAGCGATGGAAAACAGAAATATGGGTCGGCGGAGGTGGGTCTCCTGGACGTGAGCCCTCACAGTAAAAAAGTTTCCTTTACAACAAAGAAATATTTATTCTCTGACGATATTTTGTTTCCGTTAGAGAAATATCGCCTTACGGCGCAGAAAAATTAAAAAAATTAAAAAAAAAAAAAAAAAAAAAAAACGCATGTTCTGTGTTATTACGTTTTTTCTTGAAGGCCATGATCAATAATTTTTACTACTTATATGCAGAGCCACGATTACATGGCGAAACATTATTTTTTGCAACATTTTGTTTACATGCGTTATGGGCACATCTGTAGCTCTGCTAAGTCGTCTGTGATCGGATGATTTTACTCTCACTTACCTTGGCAAATTGCAGACGTACGAATATACAATTAATTTATTATGATTGATGCATTCAAATGAGAGACCTGTCTGAACATAGACACGCTGCCAGTAACCATAAATAAGAAATGCCGATGTTCACGTGAGACATTCAAACGAAGTGGGGCAAAATTCTTTTCGCGACAAAATCGTGGCCCTACTTCTGTGATAGTTATTTTACCATTCCTAAATGAAAGTATGTATGGAAAAACTGTTGCACAGTTTTGTTAGAGTAATTTTTACTATGTAGTCTAAGTTTTCCTGAACAAAAAATATTGATTTGGCTGATTAGTCCATTAGTGAAGATTTCCTTATTTGCATAACTAGCTAAAACCATTGCGTATTTTGTCTTGCAAAAAATAGTTAACACTGTGTACACGGATTTTAACAAAACTGTGCAACAGTTTTTCGATATCTGTTCTGGTTTAGAATTTAAAAAGTACTTACCGTAAAAGTGAAAGAAATGATGGATCATGGCCTCAAAATGTTTGCTTTGAAAATAAAATAAGTTAATTTGTACCCTCTATTTTTTCAAGATTAAGTTAGAGTTGATAATACCACAAGTAACTTCATCATAAAGATTTATAATAAACTATCGTACCCGTAACACAATTTTTGTTACCATTATAATAACTTTAAAACAAAAACTTTCTTTAAGGCAGCATACTTTCCAGCGGCTGATATTTAATCAACGTTTAACTTTGCAGCAACAAACATTTTGTTGCGGCAAAGAAAGTGTTCTTAAAGTGCAACGTGTTCCCGTTGTGACACGTATCTTGGTAGACCTACTCGGTACGTACAAACTGCACACTGCTTTAGACACGGATTTTGTGTATGAGTGACGACTGCGTCTTGTGTAATGTTTAGGTAGCCATGTTTTTTTAACATGCGACAATATTTATACACCAGCTTGTTCAAATGTCTTACGTTCCTATTTGTGTTGTGTTTCACGGTCTGTGATTATATGCTTTTATCTTTCATGCATCTTGGAGTTTTACACGCAAAAGTGTGGTGTAGTAGTTACTTTATTCTGATTGGCAAATTATACTGAAAGAAGTTTCTGTACAAAAACACGCTGCCAATAACCATTCAGGATTGCTGTAGATAAGGCTTTAAAACAAGCTGGTGCAAAAAAAATCTTTTCTTGAAAACCATGGGTCCCTAGAAATGCTTCTTTCTTTTCGAGTCACGATCAGAAGCTACTGGTTAATATTAAAATTTATTATTTTTATTACACTTAGCAGCAGATATATTACAATAATTTATGTACAGAACAACTGATCTCCATGAGCATATGCTCTAACTGGATATCTTGACGTGAAAAATGCTGAGGTTGACAGCAATTTAAGAATTTAAATAATAGTACAATTTGAAATGTCGAGGTACGTCTCAGTCCATAGAGAGTTTGCAGTTAACATCAACGGTTAATCTTTACTATTATCATAATGAGTTATGCTTATACATCATTAGGCCAGAGGTGACATCTTCAAATATAAAACCCTGAAAAAATTCTTACAGATTACAAAACAAGAACAAACAACGCACCTACACAATATAAAATTCAGTGCAAATAATAAAAAATAATGACAATACATCAACTTAGAGTACATGTCAAAATCAAATTAAAACGAATCGTGACTTCGTGCCATTTCAGTCGGTAGTCGCACTCGGTTGCGGGTTGGGCTGCTCAAGTTAGTAACAAATGGTGAATTTTCGCTTTTGTATTCTTACGTATTCCTTGTCAATACTTTACACAACATTATGCCAGAAATAATTTCTATTGCAGCGTTTACAATCATAGAGTAAGCCACCGGTTTGCGCGGGGAGAAATATTTGACAGGCATTGGTTGAATTTGAAACTATGAAATTGATAATAAAGTTGGAATTGAAATGACTAAAAATAGTAACATTGATTATCATCAAGCACCAATTGTATCAGAAGGAGGAAGCATTCATAAAGTTGGTGAAGGAACAATCTATATTATAGAATAATGCTAACTAAGCCATTATCGAAATCAGAAATAATAGCAGACAGGATTTTTTTAAATATGACAATAGTAATTAAACAAAATGTGTACTGGCGTGTGTATTTAACATCTTCAGTTTATGATAAAATATTTTGACATTTTTGTATCACTAAAGTAAAATGACCTAAGACCAAAGTAAAAAGAAAAATTATGTATTGCAGTACATCTGGAAGCATTACAGTGCCATATTTCAGGGGCCTCCCTACCTGCTCTTCAAACGCGTTGTAACGAGTTACGGCTATTCGTTTCTTGACGAAACTACTTAATGCGCATTATATTCGTATATCTACGAAAACAAAACTCACTTCCAAATATGTCGCTATAGTTTTACAAATTCGGCATGTTCATTAGAAACATAATTTTCAGACCCCCCCAAAACGGCGAAAAACTGGGGTTTTCAGGCTGCCGTATCTGGAAAAATTACAATCGGATTAAAAAAAACACAACTATAAAAGAAGCGTTAAACTTTGAACTGTGCTGCCCACAAATAAAATAATATGGTCACCGCTTTAAGTCCCATAGGAAAAAGGAAAATAGTAAAGCACGCACGGTGAGGCGATAATGCATTATATACACTCTAAAAATAGTTTGTAAATTTGCCACACGTGCATATAGGAGCGCTAACAAAGTATGTATGGTAGAATTGTTTCCCAGACATCCACAGTAGCACTCCTAAACTTTTTTCAGAAAACAGTCAAATGTATACTGAAGTTACCAGACTTGTATTTTAAGAAGTGTAACTGTTTGCATATTTACGAGGCGGAAGTATGGTAACTGTCCCATACTGTGTTTAGGTTAACTACTTCCGAAACATTTTAGGAATGTTTTTTACAGTGTACGTCGGTCAACGAATCTCTAACAGCTCCTGCCTCTCGCACACAATGGCAGCCTATCTTGGGAGCCCTTTAATAGCACCGGTTTTTGAGAAAACAAAGCAGAATATATTGCTCTTTTATAGTCAGTGATTTTTTAGTGAAAATAAATATGCACCATCTTGTTTCATTGCCTTACGTGCAGCTATGCTTCATGTTCATAAATTGGCGTTGCTCATTTGTCTGTACCAATGAGAACAAAGTTACTGCGACACCACAGGTCTGTGATTTGTGGGCAGAACCCTAAGATACTGCTTGTTTAAGACATCTAGTCGCTGACCACGAAGCACAGCTGCAGATGTGTTCGTAAGACATTGAAACCAGCTAGTACACAGGTAATCCACAAAAACCAGCGGCTGTTACCTAAGATACGTTCGACCAGGTAATGACATATTTATTTACGAGAACGATTTTATTAAGACAGCTACCTGACTAGGCAGACTTTCCGGTGGAAGCGTTAAGGGCGAATCTGGCACATACACCACGCTTCATCGTAGTCTCTATGTGCACAATCACTGAACTGGCGTGCATCTATGAGACGCAGTTTTTAATATAAAGCTGTAACTTTTTCAATATTCTGCACAAGGAAGTGCACAGTGTGCTTAATATCATTCGTAGAAACCTAAGGGGCATCCGTAAAGGGAGAGGCTGGAATAAGTTAACTAAGGCTCGGTTTCAGTCGCCATATTGAAATTTATTATTTTTCGTTTTTTTATAAATTCTGAGAAGAAAAATATGAAATTGACGACTATACCGCAAATTCTATTTACTTGTCGCTACAATACAACCATGGCAATTGAGCTAGTAATGTATAGTTTGTTCGCAGTCAGTCGGGAAAATTAGGAATACTATAAACAAATTTGCCACACACATTGCGGCGTAATTACATGTTAACAGCTAAACAACAGTGTATGTACTGTAGCGTAGTGTAAATAGACTTTCCTAATCGCATATTCAACATTTTTCTTTTTAGAGTTTCAAAAAGAGAAACGTAACAAAATTCAAACTGGCGACTGAAACTGAGCCTTAAGGAGCAGAACAGAGAAGGGTAGGTAATCAGTGGTTAGGGTTCGATGAGGGAGTGGTGTGGAATTTGCTGTCGAAGAAGTAGGTAACGGTGTAGGAGGTTGGAAAGTTTAGGAGGGGTTTAATACGCGTTTGAGGGAAAGATTATAGCTTGCCCCCAGGTAGTTGCCCAATTGTCTACGATTCAATTTTGGTGAATTGAAGTCGAAAATGTAGAAGTTAGACAAATCATTAATATCATATCTGCATCATAGTGCAAGGTAGCCATAAAGACTTCAAATCCATTGATTTTGTTGAAAAATTTCTCCTGAACATGCATATTCTAGACAATGTAAACAATGTTAGGCATTGGTTTAGAATACCCATTTGAACGGACAGGTTGAACCACAGCTGAACTGTAATTGCTGCACCTAAATGTTAAGAGAATAAATTTAACACCTGTTAACAGCCAGGTTTGGTAAACGTTTACATATACTCAACTTTATTTATGTCCAAGCTACATGTGCCAAGTGTAGTTCAGGCTACCATTACCTGATCGTGTTAACTACCTGAACTTAACTTTTAAAATATGCACCAAAATAATAGAACCTAAAACATTTAAAAATTTTCACTTAAATATTGACTTTCAAAACATGTAAACTGTTTTGCAGTTAGTTGCAACTTGTACATATAAACGTAAAATAAAATCACTTAACCTCACACTACACAAACATTACTCAAATGGGAAGCCAACAGCTGATTTGCAAAATACTTTTTATGGATGAGCATGGAAGAATTTCTGAAGACCATAGTTTGCGAATTGTTGCATATTTCGTTGTGCTAAACAACAAATTAAGTCCATCATTTAAGCTTTAATGCGAGTACAACAGATCGAGCTGAAGTTATCTTGCTTGCACTGACATAAGCACATATTTAATCATAAAAAATAGTTATTTTTTATGTAAATGAACGGTCGTTAGTAATATGAACACACCAAATATCTATTAAAGTTTATTTCCAGAAACACTCTTATCAGTTTTCATGTCGTAGTTTCTTTAAATATCACCGTTGACGTCAAAAGAAGCACTGATATGTACACATTTAAATGGCCCATTCCGAGCATATTCAGTCTGAGTGACGTCACAAGATTAGAGATACACAGATATATTATGCGCACGGGCACGCCATTATACGTTCGTACATCGTAAGCTTAACATATTTTCTATACAAGGTTGATGAATTAACTACGAAAATATAGTAAGATTTAATAAAAAAAGAATTGAATGTCTCTCTTAAAAACCGCGCGAAACTTCGTTTTTTCATTCAAAACTAAACATGTCCACCGAACTGTAATTATGAATTCATAACAAGCACATAATAGCTACTAACTATTAGAAGGAGTAGACTTAACAAAATATATTGTCTATTAAGTTTGCTACTTTTACAGTCAGACACGTCCACAATGTTCATTCGGAATTATATAGGACTATTATTTTTCATTATTAAATGACGAAATCTAATATTTATGTAATGTGTCACACTAATTACACTGTAATTTTTTGTAAGGGACAAGTTATTTCTTTGTACTTTTACAAACTTTTGTAAACGTACAAATTTTTTTCTTGTAAAATTATTTTGATTAAGTTACAACGATTTTCTTTGTAAAAAAACTTAGGACAAATTTGTTGTCTACGAAAACCATACGTTCGCTTGAAATGTCACAGTTATACAAAAACCACATACTCTGGAAAGCATTTTTCCGGAATAAAGTGAATTTTCATATTGACTGTATGCTTTAAAAGAAAGGTGGTATTACCGAACTGTACATTGGATGTATATGCATAAAAAAACTTAACTAGCATGTAAATTGAGATGGTGGTGTAGAGGTAGCCAACCTCCCGTGTATAATCAAATTATCATTTGACCTGGGCCATATTGCTTCAGAAGCTATTGAAGTGGCATTCGACTCAGCAAATGTTCCTTTTTAACACATCAAAAATCCGACAAATTCTGACCATGGGAAAGTACCTAAAAATCAAATTCAAAATTGCTGCCCATTGTCGAATTTATCGTGTTTGTTTAGTATAGGATGCAATGGATTCTTATTGCGTAATTTTAATAAATCTATAGATATAATATCACATTAATATTTTCTTGTTTAAAGTAAAGCGCTCACGAAATGGCTACCACTGAACCACATTATTGTATTTACGAAAAAAAAAAAATGGTTGAAGATGGCGAAGATGCAGTGACTTTAATGCAGAATGTCGCGGATAGCATAAACACAGACAGTAAACTCAGTGGAAGCGATATCGTCGTTAGTGCTGGAAACAAAGTTCATGTGTTGTGTAGAAGGATGCATACTGATAATAAAAGCATTGCTGTATGGAAGAAACAACAATCAAAAAGCGTCGGAAAGAGAAGCGTGCGTTGAGCAGAAGGAGATTTTTTCCTCTCGAACACATTGCTTGTTTTGCAGAACTACTGTGGATTTTTACCGGAAAGTTCAAACCGAACACAGAGCAAGTAAACGTGTGGACATCCGAATTCGCTGAGACCATAAAAAATGCTGTGAGGAACGCTCCAACGAATGGTATTTTGTAGTAAGACGACGAATTGAATATATCCTTTCAGATCTGCATGCTGCTGATTGTGTGTATCACCACACATTTAGTGTAAACTTTCGTAGTGGGCAAAATATCCCTCAGGTCTATGCTCGTATCGAACAGTCGTCAAAGAGGCAGAAACAAGGCCGTCCAATAAATGAACAGCAACAAGATGCATTCCCGAAGACATGTACTTACGTTGAATCGAATGATGAGAAACAATTACTTGTTGTGGATCTTATTTCTAAAATGGAAAATTATCTTAAAGAAAGTGATTGCAAGGCTTATGATCTAAGACACATGAAACGAAAGCTTGAAGATCATTATGGGGAAAGTGTTATTATATCTTGTGAAAGTTGAAAGGCTGCCATAGTATAATTGAAAGAGACTGCTGACCAAATTCTTAGATCCTTCCATGCAAATTGAAAAGACTGTGATCCTGAATTACAAAAAAAGAAAAAAAAATCATAATAGAGGCAACTGCATAAATATTCAAGAGTGATGTGAAAGCCTATAAACGGGATTACCTTCCTGGCAGCTTAAGGCTGCTCTGTGAAAAAATGTTTGTAGGAAAAGATGTCCCAACTAAAGACGGTGCAATTGGCCAAAGTATTATGCAAGCTATACGCCCAAGAGTTTTGATATGCCTACTGCAGATAGGAGTAGCTATTAAAATGCATCACAACTTCAGGTCACACAATATTATCGATGTTCTTCTTCATATAGGATTCTGTTCTTCCTATACAGAAGTTATGAAATTCGAAAGAAATATTACAATAGCAAATAGCAGTTTTTCAGAGGATGCGACATATAATAATGCATTACTGTTTGCAGCAGATAATATGAACGTTAATATTCGAACGTTAGATGGGAATAATACCTTTCACGCCATAGAAATGATAGCTGCTATAACACCAGAAAGTAAATTACAACCCATTATTGGTAAGAATAATGTTACAGACAGTACCGTAAAGAACATTGCCCATCTTACGATCCAAGATTACAGATCCTCTAGGAACACTTTGAAGGATATAACTTTCCACAACATGAAGTAATTGGTGGCAACATCAGAACAATTGATATCCTCTGGCATATTATCCTGGTTGTTTCCGGGTAACGATCAATTCAATTGGTATAGAATGATGCAGACAGTGCACAACAACTAAAATCCCCAACACCCTGAAAAGGCGTCTATTAGGTTCCTGCCAATCATTAATATAGCACCAAGTGACATGACTTGCATATTATCAACACTGCTATATTTCAATAAAATAGTACATGATAAAAATGTTCCATGCATAGTCATTTTGGCCAACCTTTGTATTGGAAAGCATCACAAAACATTAATGACTACAAAGATCTTGAGAACACAGTATTACTGCTTGGTTCCTTCCATACTCTAATTGACCTTGTGGGTGCGATTGGGACATTAATTAAAATGTTCAGGTTGAAATTAAGTCTTACAAGATATACAGGGTGTATCTGATACATCCTGTATATTGTACTTCATATGATGTCTGGTAAAGCCATTTCCAGGGTTATTCGTGGGCATATACTTGTTGATGCTGTACTGTCAACTTTGTTAGTTCTTGACGTGTTTCTCTACGATGAAGACGGTAGTTTCCACAAACTGATTAAAGTTGCTTCGACTTTGTATGACAATTTTATGTTAGGCAAGGAATCGGTGGCGATTGTGGCGACTTCGGCTACAATATGCTAAAAACAATGGTTTAAAACTGTACTTCAGGACAGACACTAGGCGAGGATTATCCACCAACCCCGTGTACGATACCCTTGCATTCAAGTCTTGCTGGGTAGTGATGTTTGTAACAATATTTTGTTTTTACGTGCTTTTACCAGTTCTGATACGTCCAGAATCTTTGTAATTGGAAAAGCTACAGGACTGTAAAAACTTATCAAGGATAAAGATTTATAGGCAGCTGTAAATATATTTTCCTCAGATGGAAGCCAACAAATTGACACTGTTGAGGTGAGTGAAGACAGCAAGGTAACTCTCGCACATTGCGACGATTTAGTGGTAGGTTTGAGTAAATATCAGTTTAATTCAAATTCCGGAGTGATGATAACTGGCTACGAATTTATTTTATTGTGTCAAATCCGCCAAAGAATAATACATGTTGGTTTAAAGTTAACCGTATGAACGGACGATGCCGCTGGTCGGTGGGTTTTCTCGAGGATATCTGGTTTCCCACGCCCTTTCATTCCGGCGTTGCTCCATACTCACATTACGTCACCCCTCACCAGCGCTAAAGACCTCGCTGTTGAGCGCTAACCAAAATCTCTCACTCACTCACTTAACCGTATGAAGGTCGCATGCGCCCGAAAAGTGAACCTACCGATCTAACAATTTGAATGCGTTTAAGCAAACCTGCTGGCTCTTACAGACTTGTCATCGAGCGTTGCAAGTGCGCGAGTCGTGAAGTTAATATAACACATTAATTTATGTAACTTATTAAAATCAATTTTTTCTTCCCAATTAATGTTACGTTTTTTTTTTGTGAGCGACCTTGAGAACTGCCGCATCAGTGCTGCTATCTATTGGCGCTTTCGTTAAACTCCGTCCACTGCTAGAATTATCGGCCAGTCATAGGTGCCCTAAACTCTCCTACTGGCTAAACCTTTTCTACACGCATTAGAACAGCAAAAACATCATGAACTGTCGAGTTTTGGTCTCAATGTTTAACTTAAAAGAACGTATTTATTTCGTGCTTACCATGTCATACTGTACGCACTATATTGAAATAACCACCGCATACACAAACTATACTTTTGTAGCTTATAGTAGACTGTTTCAGGTTTAGGTTTTTTTGGAAACCTCGTAGTCCGTCTTGTATTGTCTCACGACACTGTTGTAAATATTGTACTTGGAGTAAATTTAATTGTATTGTTGCACACAGGAGCTACAATATACACTTATAAATATTCGGAGTCTCAGCCATACCCATTTTACCACACAAACAACTGGATTTAAAACAAATTCCCGAACTAAACGTAAGTTGCTGTAGACAGACATGCAATAACAAGTCAAATGATGTCACAGAAACATTAACATGGCGGCACTCGTTTTTACTGACTTAAACAAACGTTCTTTTTATTTACATTTTTCCGAGTTACACGGACGCTAATAAAGAAATTGTGCTACCGCTATTCATTAAATTAAACGTACTTTCAAATAAAAATTAATTAAAAATTAGGTGACATCCCTATCGTCAAAGAAAAAAAGTCAGAACTGGGGAATTGTCTAATAATAAAGTTGTAAACGGGGGTTGTTTGGCTCGTTGGCGACGTTACGATCCCTCCAAGGTACCCAATAGTTTTATTTAAGGTAATAAGATGCGTTGTACCGTTGTATTAAAATCGCGGAGATGCGGGGGCTAGAAACTAAGTGCTCCTAGATTTTTCTTTATTTTTAAAATAATGTCATGTAAAAGTTGTTATTCATTCGAATGCTATTTCATAAATAAATTTTGTGCTAAAAATTGGTATTGTACTTAAAATTTAATTTTTGATGTATTGCAATTACAAATACAAGGTTATCTCTTGTAATTTTACAAGCCTATAATTTTTTACATGGGCAACCATTGTAGTTTTACATAGAATTTATTTGAAAACTAGGATTCCAAAGATTTTCTTTGTAAAACTACTGAACGTTTTTACATTATACCATAGTTTAAAAATAAAATGAACAATAATACACCTGACATTTTTAATTTTCAGTATATCTCAACATTCCGTTATTTCGCTTTCCTGTAAAATTGTGTACAGTGGACATATCTGGTATTTAAAGTTTTTTCTTCAAGTGGCTTCTACTCGAAAACAATATCTTGAAAGGTGACTGAGCCCCACCTAAAATAGTATAATATGTCTGGTCTTGCTAGGTCTTCTACGTAAACAGCGACTAAGTGATTGGCTTTGCTTGGTTGTGTCACTGAATAAAGCCAGACCGAGGTTCCACTACTGTGGAATATTCCACAGAACGAAGTGGCCAGCTAGACTCAAGGTCCGAGGCTAGAGCGCCGTGCAGTCAATAACCGACCTGGTAAGCTGAGGTCAATTACACTGACTCGTTGTTTTGTTGCTGCACACATATATCATTCGTTGTCTTATCAAGATCAGTAGCAGGAAAAATATAGATACGGTCATAACAAGTGGTTATTGTAACAACTGTTACTCGGACTACAGATTTTGGTGACAATATATTTGTACCAACTCGTTTCAGTGCCTTACGTACACATTTGCACCCCTGGTTCATGGTTATTGTCAGCGTGTCTTTATGCAGAGGCGTCGTTATTTGATTTTGCCAATCAGAAGTAAGTTACTACAATACCTCCCGTCCGTGAACTGGAGGTAGAATACTAAGATACGTGACAGTTAAAAACATCCAATCACAGGCAATGCATGCAAGGCATTGAAACAAGTTAATGCAAAACTGTTTTCACCAAAATGTGGACTCCTAACTACAAAAATAAATTTATCTGAAACTGAAAGTGCTAAGGTTAAAGACATGAATATATTTTACAAGCTTAGCGTTCACTTGCAGAATGAGAGCAAGTACGTGTTTAAATTTTATACCAGAATCAAACGTAAACTCATACATACATACATACACAAACACATACACGTTACTCCTCCCCTCTGCTTTTATCTCTCTGTTTTCTTACTTCGAATGGAATACAGAGCATATTTTCATTCATGTGCTCCCATCGCAGTAAATTGCCTCACATAAAGGCTGCGTGTTGTAATGTAGTCGACCATGCCCAGTTGTTCCGTTTACTTGCGTTGCTTTCACGTGCAGCAGAGCGAACAACGATGTTATTAAAACTGGACTGGGCTTTCAGATTCTCCCGACAAGGAAAACTCTTTCCGTTTTTTATTTTTAGCTGGTACACAAGACAGCCATGCCCTCGTGTCTTAACAGTCAGACTTGTTAAACATTAAGGGCCGTATCCTGAAGTAACTTAACTCCGGCAGTCACAAATTAATTTGCATTTAAGTTGTTTTAAGGAACACATTTTGTGATCACAACTGTATTTTTGTAATGACTTGTTCGGTAAGACATCGTAACCATTAAAGAATGTCAGTTGCGTTCATATTATTTATTGACTTTGACGGTTAACTAAGAAAAGTAATGTTACTTTTAAACGATTCTTGTAATGGGAGGAAGTTAGAAATAAAAAAAAGTAGTTTGGTCATACGCCATTGCAGCAAAGTAACAAATTAAAGAAGTATTTTGGACAAACGCCGTTGCAACAATAGCGTTATATCCAAAACAATTATTTGATTTGTAAGAAAAGTAATAGTGTCAACGACGAATGATATAGGGACGTGAAAAATTCGCGTTTTCTTTCAGGCACAAGCTAGAATTCCAGCAACTGTAGGTTCGTGCTACTTTAACAATTGGCCGTTGACTTTCTTAACACTACCTTGAAGTCAATGAGCCAACAATAACAATGTAACTTTATACGGGCTCATTTTACTGTGTCAGCGAGGAGCCAACGAAGAGCTGTTGTCTGCTTGAATACGCAGACATTCTTGAAGGCTAGCCTACCGGTCAAATAAATCTTATTATTGGTAAGGCAAGCGTTAAATCATATACTGGTTTGTTTCTAAGCACAATTTTGACCATAAACTTTAATTTTGTGCAACAATGCTTTTATATTAATGCAGTGTCTGTAAAGTTTAAAATGTTCAATGTTTGTCTGACAAAGACACATTACATCTCAAAATAGCCTGTACATTTATGACAAAGTCATAGATATCTTAATGTGTGTAGTATAATTTCTAGGATGCCGCATATAATGTAATTACAGCAGTGCGCTATTTTATACGTGACACAACTGTAAGAACTTTAAGGAGGAAATTGATATACGTTAAAAGGTGGTGTAAACCATTAGCAAGAGGATACATCTTTAGTGTATCTCGGACACGTTTGTAATTAGAGGATACGTTTAAAGGCACTATTTGCAAAGATGTCTGAGACAGAGTTACGAGAAACCGACACGAATGGAAACTGTGCAGTTTATTTTACTGAATAGAAATATCGTTTGGTATTGCTATAGTATTTATTTTACAACTTATGCTCAAGAACACCATCACCAATTTAAATCATTGTTTTGCGCAAGCGGCGTGCGCATATCTGCGCAAGAGTTGTGCGCATTCCAAAGTCCCTGAGTAGTGCAGAACCGTCGACACGATTGCGAATGGAGTACATGTTTATATTAGAAGTCCCCCTGCGGCTCCACCAGAGTGAATGACACATATCAGTTAATATTTACTTTAACTGAAGGACCTCTTTGTTCACCAGACCAGTAGTTAGACCATCAAGCAGTTAGTTGAGCTCACTCTGCTGCATGCTACGTAGGTATAACTGTCCTTGGCCTAATTTATAAATACAACAATACTAGCTTTGAGGAGAATTAGAGTCTCTTAAATCCGAAACTTCATTCGGATGGTATAAGTATTACACTAGTATGAAAATATTGATTAAGGCCATAATCCACCATTTATACTGCTATTATGATAGTTATTTTTTATTACTAAACGAGGGCAGATATCAATAATTTGTGGCACGCTTTTGTTAAACATAGCTTTTACCATATAGTATATTTTTTCTAGTAAAAATTATGTACGTATATTTGGCTAATTAGTTCATTAATGAGAATTTCTTTAATCTCGAAATTAGCCCACCATTGTGTATTATAAATTTAAAAAAATAGTTTTTAACAAAAATGTGCTACAGGTTTGTGATATTTGTTCTCGTTTAGGATTTGAAAAAATAATTTCCCTAATAGGAGTAGATTAGAAATTATGGGTCATGGCCGTAAGTCTGCAAAAAGTGATGACTGTGGCCACAGTAATATACACATTAGTAAAATATGCATTTGAAGCGTAGCGCCATTGAAGAGCACTGGCTGATTAAATTTTCGCAGTAAGGTTACTGGTGGCCGAAGAAACCATGAGGTCATTCTCGTGAGACGATACGACATGTGGTAAGACGCTGCAGAGAAACTTTAGAGAACAGTGGAATCTGTGACAAAGCATAGATCTGTTACAAGGGAAGCAGCTCTGTGCTACAGCATATTTAGGAATACAGAAGTGAAATAGCCGGCAGGACAGTGGACTCGACACACACGCCAGCGAAATAGGTTTTCCTGGCCAGCATCATGGCTGATACGCCTACAGCCAATTAGCGTAAGGTAGCTGCCTTGATAGCCGGCAGCCAGGCCAATTGGAAACCTGCTGTAACATGCAGAAAGCAAACAGACACGGAGCTTGTATTAACAAACTCGGGCAGCCAATAAGCGGCGAAGTTCGCCAGTATCAAATGAGCCGCCACATCATTTCACGTCTGGATTTCTGTGTCTGGTCAATGACTAGAGACAAGCAATCTCGCGAGAAGATTTTTGCAGCACTTTGTTTCAGTGCCTTACGTGCGCACCTGCATCTCTGCTTTGTGGTCAGTGATTGGATGCCGTAACACCCAGCGTGTGGAAGTTAAACCCGCAAATCACAGACGTGATGTGTGGCAGTTATCCGTGTACTGATTGGCACAGTCAAATGAATAACGTCTCTGCACAGACACACTTTGTCAATAATCATGAAGTTGAGGTGCAGGTGTATACGTAAAGCACTGAAACAATGTGGGGCAAAAGTCTTTTCACCAAAAATTTCCGTCCCTATCAATGACGAAGAAAGGCCACGATTTTGTCACGAAAATATTTTTGCCCCACTTTTTTTCAATGTTTCTCGCGTACATCCGCAGCTCTGCTTCAATGTTATTGGTAGCGAGTCTTTGTTCTGGCACGTTTCTCATTAGACTGCACCAATCAGACTAAGACAGTTTGAATCTGTACGTCTGTAAGGCAAGTGAGACAATGTAGCAGAGTTGCAGATGTGCACATAACGCATTGAAACCAAATGTTGCAAAATTGTTTTGCCATTAAATTGTGGCTCTAACTATGAGCAACTCTGAATGTCTTTTGAACTATTAGACTGACAGGCGCAGGTACACCAACCAACCAGCAACGGGCAAGAGGCATGGAACGTATTCTCCAGTATCACGGCTTCAATCACAGCAAATTAAATAGTATATGTTACGTAAATAATTAGCATTAAGAGCTTGGGCCCAAGTGTTTACATTTTTTACAATAATTAATTTTTAAACATAAACGAGAGCCGATATCGAAAAATTGTTTTGTAACTTTGAAATAACTGGTTTTAACTACGTATTTTAATTTTGTCAAGACAAAATAAAACATGATGTTAGTTAATTAGTTAACGAAACTTCCTTTTAATCGATAAATTATCATGTGTCAAAAATTACATTACATAATACAACTAATTTGCGACAAAGTCGCCGAGAAATTTTACGATATCAGCTCTCGTTTGCTTTGGGTTTAAAGACAAATTCTCTCGAAAACCAATAAACTGGATCCCATGGCCTTAAGAGGTATGGAAAGGTACGAGCGGACGACTGGAACACTCAATTGTCAATAAAATCTGAACTACTCAACAAAATTCGATTGCCGAGTAGACAATTTATCAGCAAACGTTTATTTATTGAGCACATTGCGGTAGTATGTTTTACTTTCGAGTAAAACATTAAAATCAGTTTTTAGAAAAATAAGGTCTTAAATCACAAAATATATAAAAATGGAAAACTGCCTGTAATTTTTATAACTTTTAATGTGATAATATCTAGGCCTCTATAATAACCGAATTTCCAAAAATCTCGTGTTTTGATTTGAAAATAATACTACCCGAAAATCTCTGCGCGAGATGTTTACGGATGTTAAAATTATTTTCGAAAATACCTGGAATGTGTTTTAAACACACACACAAACACAGACACATTATATATATAATATACCGAACCCATCGAGATATTCAGTTAATTTTTGCTTCAGGATGATGATTAGGTAAACGGTTGCTAAATGGTTTTAAAATTTTTCAAAACTCGAACTCTCAATATAGGCCGTACTATGCAGGTGTGTTGTGTGATTTTAATGAATGGTCGATTTTGCTTTGACTGAACGAGTTATCGTCGTAATTTTCACTTCACTTGGATGATTCTGCAAATATTTAAGGTGTGAAATTAAATTTTACGTAATTCGACACCTAAATGGGTGAAAAGGCATAAAATTTGTTTCATATCAGCCGATGATACTTATCTAACCAGAAAAGATACTGAGGTGTTGTTCGCATCAAAATGATGCTTACGCAAGTACCTAAAATAATACAGGTTTTTTATTTTTTATTTTATGACATAACTTAATTAAGAAGAAAACTTAGTGTGTAAACTTTCAAGGCAGACGATCCGGAAATCAAGTATTACCAGCGAGAAATAGATTGTACAGAAGTTCCATTCTACAGTTCTAACGAGACGTGTACAATCTCTACGAGCCCTGTAAATTAATATTTATTTTTTTAAAATAACTTTCATGAATAATTCCGACGTTACGTGGCGCAGCAGTTTGTAGCTCCGATCTATTGTTCGTGAGGTTCTGGGCTCAAAGATCTTTAAAGGCTGTGTAAATGTTTAAGTCTGACAAACAATAACTGCAAGGAAGATGAAATTAGTACAATTTGGATGAAGTTCGGAAGTGTTGAAAATGGATTATGCAGTCCACTATCTACTGAAGTTCCTCGACATCATCAGCCCACATACTGTATACCATCTCACTAACCTCAAGGTTGTGGCATCAGATACGTTTGTACTTCAGTGAAACATTATCCCGCCAAAACTGTCTAATGGCACTTAACTTCAAGTGAAGGTTTCGAAAAAAATTATGTTATTGAGGGCACCTTCACCAATTGTTGTGCTCGAGGGAAATCACTCTTAATACCACGTAAACTACGTATTTCATTTGGTTGCCCTCTTACATGAACGAGTCTCTAATTACTCCTCAACGTCAACTTAGCTGTGATTATATATAAAGCCCAGACGAAGTCGCTGTTAGTGACAGCGACAAACTTAAGACTGATTTTCGCGTGGACAGCTATAGCTACTTATCCTGCTGCAGAGGTAACTCAACTAGCAGATTTGTCATTCTAACAATTGATGACTGAAGTTCTACCTGGTGTACAAAGAGGTTTTTCAGTTAATGTAAATATTATCTGCTATGAGTAATACAAGCGTGCAAAGCAGCGGGCACACCGCTAGTATACATAACTGCAAACAGTAGCTCCGTTTGCTTTTCGGATCGCCTGTCTTGAATTGTTTATTAAATAGTTTTCCTCGCAGTAATTTATTTATTTTATCCATCAACGTATATGTCTTTTAAAAACGCTTACGAAATCATCGCCCTGAAGCAAACAATACTTAAATATCTCAACTGGCTAGATAAATATCATGGGCTAATGGAAACAAATTTAACGCTTTTTCTCCCTTTAGGGAGCAACTTTCGAAAAATCTTTAAATCACATTTTAAACTATCGTTTAAGAATCCAATTGAAGTAAATAGACTTGACGATAACTCATCGTGTCGAAGCAAAATCAACGATTCACTAAAGAAAAAACACACACTGCACTCGTTCACAGCCCTGAGTGGTCGGATTTAGAAAATTATATTTACTGGTATTTATGTAAGCATCATCCTGAAACTGGGCGGGTTAGATAGATATCTAGGATGTAAATAAAACAATTCCATGTATTTTCAGCCAGGAGCGAATTTAGGAAACAAGCTGTATTTGGAATTTTTTATGGATGTCCTACAGACATGAAAAATACGATGATGGCCCGCTGAGTTCAAGCTATTTGGACGATACAGTGGAAAAACTTCACTCTACTTTTCACCACTTTTGACCTTTTTAGGTATTAAACAACAAAAATTCGTGAAATTACTGTCTAGGCATTCAAGTAAACATCAATCTTAAGAGGGCGTGGTATTAATTATACTCTAAAAGCATTACTCTATAACTGTAGGTTTCTTGAAGCCAATTTGCAAAAATTAAACAAAAGCAATCCTATACAATAGTTTTAGCTAACGTTTTAAACAAAATTGCTTCCAGTGTTACAAACTTCTGAGGCACAATCTCTGACGCCGGAACCTCGCGCATTTAACTGCGGCGCAAGAGATCATTAGTAACGAATTAGTAATTCTGGATAAATATTTACTCATAAAGTTGGCAAATACCATTATCTACTAGGATTGTCATTGAGTGTTTCATCCATATTGGCTTCGAAAAAAGCGTAGAAATCAATTTATGTTTTTAGCGTTTATTTATCTACAACGCACTTTTAAAGAAGAAACATCTCGATAACTAACATTAAAATTTGGTATATACATACAGTATGACTAAAAAATTTACATTAATTTTTTTACTTCTTCGCAGTTAGCAGTTAAATTTGGGAAAAACGCTGAATGTTATTTTGAATGTTTACGTAAGCATAATCTGAACCAAAGAGC
Source organism: Medauroidea extradentata (assembly GCA_003012365.1). Taxonomy (NCBI): domain Eukaryota; kingdom Metazoa; phylum Arthropoda; class Insecta; order Phasmatodea; family Phasmatidae; genus Medauroidea; species Medauroidea extradentata. Next base: position 10,470 of record PNEQ01067137.1, on the reverse strand, counting down.
ACTTCGATATCTCGAATGATTTGATAGATAATGAAGGAATAATGGTAAACCTATTTCACGTCATTTCACAACCGTATTTTCGAATGTTGGAAAACCCCGAAATCACCTAGTATGTTTTTATGAGCGTGCAATTCCATTACAATTCATGACCATGACACTCAAGTCTCTTCTTAGTACCCACCTACGTTGTTAGGGGAACCCACCTTTAAAATCACGTTTGTAGGTCCAGCGGTTTGGGCTGTGACTTGATGCGTGTGTCCGTCAGTAAGTCAGTAAACAATTTTATACATTGAGACTACTGTTTTCCTTTACGAATGACCCATAGTATTACCTCATGAATATTCCCCTTGAAACATTTGCTGAACCAATGGGAATCACCATAGTCGTCTCTGGGTAAGACCATGTACTTCGATATGGCAAAACTGTAAACAAGGACCATGTTAATAGTACCTTTCACTCTTCTACTCTGATGTGTCTACCTTTCCTACATACAGACGAGAAAAAACCTGTCAGTGATAAAACGTTAAGCTGTGGTAATGAAACCTTTGTATGCATGGTTCCCGTAACGATGACCGTGGGCTTCCCAACTATTTTGTAGAAACATCTTGATTTTTTACTCCTAATTTTGTAACGAACCTGCTTATTTTCAGTTAACACAACATTAGCTATTACTAATATTTTTTTTTCTTTTTCGATTGCAAATTATTTAACAACCTTGTTAACTCCAGCGTCCAGCACAACTAAATATTTACATTTAACTTACATAGCCGGTGCGTGGTACAAATCTACGTTATGTACTTATATGCGACTAGTTAGTCGCACCTAAAGTAATTAGAAAAGTGTTTCCCTGAGGAGTTTATCAAGTAACTACGTGTTTAGACGTCATTTTATCTCTGAATACGGATCTAGTTCTTTATTGTCGATGAACCTCATTGAGAAACTATAGAAGTATCGATTAACAAAATGAAAACTAATAATTATATCATAATATCAATAAATAACTGACATCTTGTAAACTATAGATCAAGTAATTCTCTTGCACAAATTGATTTTTCTAAGAAAATGTCTATGAAAAATAAAAGGACGTATTCATCTCTTATTTTAGAATTCTAATATCGCATACGATGCAAAATTAATATTTAATAGACAAAGTAAATCAAATGCTTTGGATTAAAAAAATTATGTTCCTTGCTCTGCGCTGTTTATCAAATTAGTTTTATTTACATGGAAAACTGCCCGAAGCTATCATCGCGACATATTTACTTAACTAAACTAAGTTGAAATAAGAACGCTTGCACAATAATGTAGAGTTAATTCTGTAAGAAGATTGCAAGAGAAACTAAACCACAGTTGTAATTTTATTGTTCCTCAACATTTGTTATAGCTACTGTGCTTGTCACGATGTAAGAAAATGTTAGGAGACGGCTTGCTGTGACAGTGAAACCTGAAACACTGGAAAAGCTGTATCTTGTTTACGCAACAAATGAATATTAACATAGCACTTTTAAAATAAATTGAAAACAGTCATAGAAAAACATTTAAGGAAAACCATCAGCGTTGACACAAAAGAGATAAATTTTAATTTTACGCGTAGTATTTTAACATTGTGTGTGTGTGTCACAGCACATTAGGTAGAAACACGTTTCATAGTTTTGTGTACATAAGCAATACCACAGCTTGATATGAACACAGGATTGTTACAACGTCATGACGTGGACTTCGTTTAAGATTTGATATGAGACCGGTCATATCAAAATTAGTTCGTTATTTACTTCGTCCAATTTGATCGGCACTAAATTTCTATAATTAAGAGGGCGTGGTACATAATTCAACGCTAAAAGCATTAATCTATAACTGTAGGTTTCATGAAGCTAATTTGCGAAAATTAAACAATAGCAATCCTAGGTAATAATTTTAGCCAACGTTTTAAAAGAAATTGTTTGCAGTGTTACGAACTTCTGAGACACAATCTCTGACGCCGGAGCCTCGTGCAATTAACTGCGGTGCAAGAGGTCACGTGTAACGAATTAGTAATTCTGGATAAATATTTACTCATTAAGTTGGCAAATACCATGATCTAGGATTGTCATTGTATACTTTATATATATTGGCTCCGAAAAAAGCGTAGAAATCAATTGATGTTTTCAGCGTTTATTTATCTACCACGCACTCTTAAAATTTATATGTAATCAAGCTTCAAATATTTGTATAATAATCGAAATTGTCCTGTTAAGCATCGGGATACATGTTTCCGTTTACAGAGGAGGAATCGATGGTATTATCCTGCAATAGGCCCGGATCAGAGTTAAGTGAATTTAACATTTCATGCAATAATGCCGAAGTGTGTGTATGTGCACGTGTGTGTGCGAGAAAGAGAGATAGAGGGAGGGAATGTGATATTTAAGCGCCGAACTACTTCCCAAAATGTTGGGACAACGTGCTGAATACTACTACATGAATTATTTCGATGCACAGAACCGTACACATTGTCGGTTGGAAGACTTGAGTAACATAGTGAGGGGAAACTATCACTTAGGCCGCGGTCACACTGCATACAGAACTACTTCACTTAAACATGTTCAGTTTTATGGTGCGGTAACACGAGCTACGAACGAGTTCAGGCAGTTTCTTATCGTTCAAAGTAAACTGATTTCATATGTCGTTTCGAACGACATATCTTTGATGCTCCTCTCCTATTGGCTGTTTGGAGTACACCGATCTGTGTAACAAATATGGCTGCTTTTTGGTCCGACATTTTGCACTCGTTAAATAAAATTAACTTTTAGGCATAAAATATTTATATACACTTTACACACACAGCAGCATTTCAGTTAGACGCAATACGATAATTAAAAATTCACGAATGTTGAGTGTAGATGTGACAAAACATGGTACATTTCAGGTTCCAAGTTTGTTGAAGTTAGAAAATTAATTGAGTTCATTCAGTCTTGGAACCTGACAAATATGTTTAAGCTGTAAAAGCTATCAATCATGGCTGCCGAATGTATTTAACTAAATAGGTTTGATCTCTAGTGTGACAGTGGCCTTATAGTTACAGATGGTGGAATATTGCAAACATTTCTTGTGCCAACATTTCCTAAAAAATGCTGCTTTTTCTTGCAATATAAATTATTGGATAATATTTGTCTGACATGATAAGTCTGTCTACAGAACAGTGTTAAACATATGCTATTTAAGCAAAATTCCGTCCCGGAAAACCCGGTGACACAAAAACTGAAATATTTCTAATATATATATATATATATATATATATATAGACACACACACATTGTAACGTGTCAATACATTTTTTAAAAATGATCTAATCTGGTTTATTATTATTCGTGATACAATATTTAATTTTTAATTAGTCCTCTGATTATTATCTACAAGTGTAATGACAGTAGTGTTTTGGTTTATTTATTGTATATCAATACGTAAACTTTAATTAATTTTTGCCAGACAAAATTACTTGCATTTTAGCTCACGCCCGACTATTTGCTCTATGGCTATCCTGATAACCATTCTCACAACACAAGCCGCAAATTTTTGAATTGCGTTACCGAGTGCTGATTAGTTGGATTTACGCTCCTATGAACAATCAGTATTTGTTATTTTTTTCGGACATAAATTTTTTTACTTCAAAAGTGTGAGATGAGCTTTGACACTGGACGTTGAGAAGAGCGGCAGCAGAATGGTCGTTGCCAGCTCTAGGGCTTACCTTAATTAATTAAAGCCGGGTCGAGTGGTTAGTTCAGGTCGCCTGTGTGGTGAAGACGGTGTCAAGATAAGTACAAGAGGGCCTGGACTCAGGACCCCCCACGATACATCTTGTGTTAATGAACTGTAATCGTACGGGTCCGAGGGCCTAAGGGAAGACATCTGGAGAAGAGAAGCAACTCACCAAGATGTATCTGAGGCCTGGTCTGCGACCACAACCACCGAGGGACCTCAGCAGATGTCAAAGGGATAATTTACTAACCAGAGATAAGTGAAAACCATCTTACGTTCATGGCATCATGTGATTTGCTGGATCGACACCAAACTCCTCTGTACGTAGAAAATTGAAAATTCTGGCTGTATTTTACGAACTTATTTTATACCTAGTCTAACCTGAATAAAAAATACATGTTTGCTCTACCGATTAAAATGATTTAACGTGTCTGTTTTAATCCATCTCCCAAGTGTATCATGTACAGATGTATCATACATTAATTTTGTTATAGTTTATGCGGCAACCTAATTTTAGTTATTATGTCTGGTATATTTTGTTACAGATGTGTATTATTTTTCATTGTATTCAATGTAAACGTAATATTTCAATTAATTTCGTCTGGTTGACTTGTGAAGGGAACATGTTTTCTCTTAGCATCAGTTTGCTATCTTTATGACTAAAAATAGTATCTATATTACTCTCGGCTACGTAATAATATTAAGTAACAGCCAGCCGATATGTTCGTGGAAATCTGGAACAGTCTGTGTTTTATATATATATATGTATATATATATATATATGTGTGTGTATATATATATGTATGTATATATATATATTTGTGTGTGTGTAGATAATGGCTGGTTTTGCTAGGACATGGTATGCGATGTGCGTGTTCTGTGGAGGATAGCTGGTTCGAGTCCCATAGCAGGTGTTATAGGTTACCAGAGCTGAAGACGTGCGGTATGCTAAGAGCTCGGGAAGAGACCTAGACTGCGTATATCGTTAGTTTGCATATTTCGACTTCCGCGAGCGCGTGAAATGAACTGTAATCGCTGCAGCTCGTGTGATGAGGGAAGCTGGCGTACCGACGCCATTCGTGTTATGCATTCCTGAGAACTGAGCAACGCCAATCAGCAGACTCAAGACTTCGGAGAACTTCATCTACGGTACACCATCGAAGCTAAGTGATATTCACTACTTTCAAATTCTAGTGGCAATTTTAATACCTTTTTCAGAAAGTGCTAACCATTTAAATTTGCACGGTCTTTTAAACTGACTTCTGCCAAAAAATCTAGATAGTTTGCCATTGTTTCCCTTGTAATTGATATCTCGCACGCTCTACTGCTAGCTGTATTTAATAATTTATTTCCTCTTTGTTTCAGATGTGAAGCCTACATTCGTTTGCTATATTTGTACGTAAGGTCACGGAGTTTTTGAATGCTTACTAGTTATTTGATTGGCTGTTGCTTAAAATTTGTTACAGTAAAATGTTTTTCTTTAAACATTTTACCTTCACAAATCAACCAGACAAAATTAAATGAAAATATTACGTTTATATTAAACAGGAAGAAAAGAATAAATATCTGTAACAAAATGTACCACGCATAATAGTTGAAATTAGGTTGTCTGCATAAATAATAACAAAAATAAAGTACATTACATCTGTACATGTTACACAAGGCAACTGACTCTAACAATAACAATATTCTTGAATTGTCAGATCCTACACAATCAATCTTAGAAGGGATATACAATAAACATAATCACAGTAAAGTGTTAAGTCTCCTGACAGATAGTCTCAAAGATCTTTCCCCCCTGGACCTTGGAGCAGCCTCACGACGTATATGTGCTCACTAATTAATTACTGTCAGTTATCTCTGAGACACCATAGCGTCAGCCACGGCCACTTCAACAGAAAAAATTGCCTAACTCTATGGATAAATTATGATTTCATTATTTTAGTTCATAGTGACGTAGTGCATAAAAATTTCAAATGGAAAAGATCTAACGTAGTTTTAAAAGAGCAACTTAGGTAACTAAAAAAACGTATAAGTACCCTAAAAAGAATCTTTGTACTAACTATTTCCATTTCAGACAGCTGTGGAAACGGCAAGCAAACTTAGAGCAGCATAAATAACTAACTGGGTAAAACTTAAAAACTTATAAGAAAACTCTACAGTTGAGGTTATTTACACAAGCGGGAACACATCACTTACAGAGAAGCAGTATATAGCAAACATATTCTGCAGTCGTAGTCTTGGAAGCTAGTGTTTAGGTCAGTGAAACCGTGAATTTTTCCGGTCTCTTGTCGCTGCTAATCAGCAAGATCTTGAACGATACTGAGGAGCGATGAAATGAAAGGGCAAGCAAACGGAAATGCCCAGAGAAAACCAGACGACGCATAGTGGGGTATTTGAGCTATTTGGCAGGCCAAAAGTCAAGTACTAACATGTGAACGCAGAAAAAAAAATGTTTTGCAAAGCCAAGTGTTAGGGGGATTGCATACAACCTCTCTCCCGGACGTCGAACTAGGCAGGTGCTGGTAATCTTAGTCAGAATGTAGTCATCGTCGCGAGTGCACATATGTTTTTCTGCGTGTACTGTGCACAGGTACGTTACATAATTTTTTGTGTTTATGCTTGGACAGATTAAGAAGTACAAATCATGGTTTGTGATAAAGCAGGTATGTGTGAAAACATGTATTGTCTTGTTGTTGGGATATCTGATACAATGGAGTAACTGTAACGGTTTAAATTGATATCATTGAATTCGTTCATTGATTCGACAGACGTGTGTAAGAATGAGCCAGTTTGTTTAATTTCCCTATATTTCCCGGCATTAATTCTAGATGCATATTAAATCTCAATATTTTATTTGTAGGGTGGATAAAAATTGTGTTGCAAATTTTTGCGACTTTACGAGATAATGCTATTCGAATGTCAGTTGGTGTGACAATGAAAAAATAGGCATTGTTCTATACATCAAGCGTAATTTGTATCAGGGCCGTCAAACGTCAGAGTTATGATTCGAAAAAAATTATTTTCCATCATGCAGCAGCAATATTTAAATAACATTAACGAAAATTTGGAATATTTGGAAAACTACCTCCTACAGCTTGATAACGTGCAAGACATTAAGCATGATTTGTCGCGTTCCAAGTCTGAAATGACGCGAAGATGGGTTGAAGCACAAAGAAGAGGGGAATTATTTTTGAAGAAAAATTAATACTGGCTTGAAGGTACATTTGTAATACCAAAGATAGCACGTCGACCAGGGCGGCCATCAAAGTCATTAAGTAAATCAAGAGAATGAAGTAAAAGACGAAAAACAGAAGAATTACGTAAACACACTGACTTAGAAGTGCTTTCCCTTGCTACCCAGTCAAAGTTAGCAAAGAGCAGAAAGAGAGATGCTTCTTTAGTTCTGCTACATATCACCAGTTCACCAGAGAAATCTTCGAAGTACAAGAGAATTATGAGACATGAGCAACAAGAAAATACTGTCTTGTCACTGACTGCAGTGCAGGCATAGTCGATGTTTGTGGAAGAAGGACTGTCCAGAAGACAGTACGAGATAATAAGGAGCGCTCATGAAAGCTTGTATCCTTGTTATAGCATTCTGCAGAAAGCAAAACTGGAGTGTTACCCTGACAACGAAGCAAATCGGGTAACTGAAACCTGTGCCGAAGTAAAGCTTCAAAGCTCGATAGATCACACACAAGATTGTTAACATATTTCGAAGAAGTATTACTTCGTTTGGAAGAAGAAGGGATACACACATTAGTTATAATGCAAGTGGGGTTGTGATTGAGCACAACAGGTTCAATATAAACAGAAGTTTGATCATGAATCAGATTCTGATGCTAATTTGTTCGTAAGTTCTTTTGTGCCCGTCCAACTTTCGTGTTCTACGAACTATAAGGTGATTTGGCAGAATCCGACTTCTTCCTCCCCACGACATTGTCGCCCTATACGACTTCGCTATATTAAAGAAACCAGTGATGTAATAAACGAAGAAATTGATGCCATACAACATGCAACAAGTGTGTTAGCAGAAACTAAAGTTATGTTGACAGACAAAACTTACTTGGTGAAGCACACAATACTGCTCACTGTGGTGGATGGTAAGATGTGCAATGCTTCAACCAAAACAGCTTCTGCAATGAGATGTTACACATGCGGTTTAACAGAAAAGGATTTCAACAATTTATACATCAAGAATGAAATTAATACCGAAGCACTTGGATTTGGCCTTTCAATCTTATATGCCAGAATCCGTTTATTTGAGTCCATCTTACATCTGGCTTGCAAACTACCTGTAAAAATGGCAAATGAGAACTGACAGTGATAAAACTCAAGTAAATCAGAAGAAGTTAGAAACACAAGAGCAGTTTGGTTTAAAAATGGGCCTGATAGTAGATGTACCCAAACCCGGTTACAGTAATACTAATGATGGTAATACGAGTAGGAGATTTATTGCAGATCATGTATTGGCAACAGAAATTACCGGAATTGACGTAGAATTCATCTTTCGTGTGAAAGTTTTATTATAAGTTATTTCAAGCGGACATAAAGTCAACACAGATTTATTTTCAGCTTATGCCAAGAAAACTGCAGATCTCTATGTCCAGCTGTATTCGTGGCATCCGATGACTCCCAAGATGCATAACATTTTCATACATGGTGCCATAGTCATAGAAAAAGTGTTGCTTGCTATTGGTCAGTCGTCGGAAGAGGTCACAGAAGCGCGTAACAAGAATTGTCGGTTATACAGACAAAGTTATGTAAGAAAGTTCTCAAGAGCACCATGTAATATGGATGTGATGGACAGACTGTTAGTTACTTCAGATCCAGTCATTACAGGAATTAGGCCAACGCATTGTAAAAAAAAGAGTAAACCGTTTTAAGAGATACTGTTGCCATGTTGCAACCAGCTGAACCTCATCTAGACACAATGTTCAATGATGAACTTTTCTCTTCAAATGGCACAGATGAACTTTTTTCGGACGAAGAACAATGAAATAATTTTTCCTGAAGCTAACTGTTGTGACAATACATTGATATACATGCATTTTGTTTATTTTACTTTTTATAAGTTCGATATATTCAAACAAGAGGATTTTCAATTCAAATTTGTATTTGTAACTAATAAAATAAATTATCCTCTGAACACCAATAAGTACAGCAGATACGAAGAAATAATTTTGGCCGGCCAGATTGCTCAAATACCCCACTGTGCGACGTATTGTTACGTTTGTCACGTTCTCCATGCGTCATAATCGGGAGCGACCCCATCGAGAACAGAACGCAGGTCACCACACTGTTAAAAATTTCCATAAATTCACAGAAATATTTACAGAAAAGTACTGTAACCAAACGGAAGTTGCTTCCGTAATTTTTTGTTTACGGAAGTTTGTCCGTATTACCAGTTTATGGATGTTTGACAGTAACTTTCCATAAATTCACGGAAATATGTGACTACAGTTTTAAAGCATAGTTTCTTGTGTTTCTGTAAAAAAATGCTGTTATTAATGATTACTATGACACCTAGAGTTAATGTGCATGCACACTGGTAGGAAGCGATGAGAAAACAAGAAAAGCTAACATAATAGAAGCAAAGCGCTGCTTCCTGGTTGTCCACACTTTGCCGCGAAGAGAATAGATGCGGAGCAACAAGCAATACAGCCTTGGACTCGTATCGCACATGGGCAAAGGGCCGAACAGCCCAGTAAGTGACTGAAGTGTTCCGAGGAGGCCACACACATCTTCTATTCTCCTCGCTTCACCTATCCTGTAGTGGGCGGCCACACGTGTCACTACATGGAACTTATCACAGCTGAAAAACATCGTACCTCTTCTCTGCGTTTCGCGCCAGTGGTTTAACTTTTAAAGTCTATAGAGTAAATTATTTTTCTCATATTGGTACTGATGAAGTTCTGTAAGATCAGGATATCGAAAACAAAAGTTGTCTCTTACCACTACATGGTGCTCGCTTGCTGACAATATTGTCACTGTGGTACACTGGTTAGAGTGTCTGTCAGGAGATCGTAAGGTCGTGGGTTCGAATCCCGACAAATTCGATAAATTTCAGGCTACTAAATGGTAAGTGAAGATCTCGAGAAAACGTAGCAAATAAGGGTATTTCGTATTTCTGGAAAATGTCATGCCAGTAATTTAAAGAAATTCAATTTTTGTGAGGAAAATGGATTGTCCGTAATTTAACGGAGGAAGACGCTACCAAGCAATACTGAGTGTCCGTTATTGTACATAGATTTCTGAAAAATTTTTTGCCTGTACTTTTCCGTAATTTTACGGAAATTTTTTCTATCAGTGCGTGAAGTTATGTGATTGATTGTTCTGGAAACTACACCACCGCATCTATGACAGGTTGAAGATGCATGCCTATCCCACTTACAGAAAAACTAAAACAAATAAGACATAGTTAGGGACCTGAACAGTTCGCGTTTTCTTTTGGCTCCAAGCTAGAACTCCAGCAACGTGCCACACACGCAGCTACCTCTTTCTCTATGCAAGACCGCACAATGCAAGTATGTGGCGCAAGAGTGGAATAACTGACGTCAGTAGTGACATGATGAATTTCAGCTATTTAATAGTAAGGTTATGTATCTCAGGGTTAATTTTGAAGTTACATTTGCACTGCTCATCTAAAGTAGGATCCGGTATGTGTGTGCGGGGAACACCAGTGTATGTCTTACCAACCGAAGTTCTGGAAGCGTTCGCTGGTGAACCTAGAAA
>PNEQ01067136.1:0-49972 GCA_003012365.1 Medauroidea extradentata | reverse complement strand
ATTACTTGTTGGTGACAAGTAATGTTATTTTTGACAAAAATACAAGTACCTCCTTTTGACATATTGGTTCTACAGTAACTGGAGCGGAGAGAGTAACCGGGGATTGAAATTTGTTTATTGCATGGTTCTGTTAAAAATGTTTCTGTAAGACACAGGATTTGAACGTCCAGACCTAGGTCGCTACGAATATTATTGAGACTGCAAGAAGGTATTATTATTAATGTTAGCTTTGTGTTTCGTCTAGTGACCTCAGTGTAAATAGTGTTGCATTTGTCATACAACAGATTTACAAGATTGAAACTTGTCAGCTTTATCATTACTGGTAGTAAATTTTGAATGTGAAGCAGAATTGTGCTCTCTATCATGTAATTTTTGAATTGGTGAATGGAATTAAGAAATGCCAGATAGGGAATGGAATCTATGTCTTTGTGTTGGCCTGTGTGAAGTCAGTTGCCTATTTTACATTTGTGCCATATGGCTGGGTAAAGTACTCAAATAACCAATTACTTAATTTTTTGTAGTTAGTTTTGTGCCCGTTCATGTTCTATTGACATTGTAAGTTGAAAACTATTACAAACAGTGAATATTTTTCAGGAGTGTATTCCAAGTGATATTTCCTAATAGAAATACCGTATACATAGAATTTTTTTATGGTTTAGACATATGGAAATCTAAGTTAAACGGAATAGCAATAACGCAGTGGGATATATTGTATGATTTATACAGTCGTACAGTATGTCCCACTTAGAAAAAACTATTTAATTTAGAGGCCTTTTGTTTGTAGAGTACATATTATAATTTAATATTTCCTCGTAGCATAAGTGGTTTATGTAGTTACAATTTTCATACATGGAAACACAATTTGAGACCACTGCTCAACAAACTGTGTAGTACCGGTAGCATGTTTAGGAGTAAAAAAATAGTTCTAAAACTTTTAATTTTTTTAATGAACAACTTGGTCTCTCAGCAGAAAGTACCGAAGTGGATAGGACTGTCAATAATGGCATGTATTAAAGTCTGTTTTTGCTTGTTTAATGCAAGAGTGCATTCCGCTAGAATCTGTTTCACAATTGACCTGCAGCATCACCAGACTGCCTCATTTGAGTCATCACGTGTGTAGAGTTCCATATTTGGTACACATTTGTAAACAATATTATAGTTTTAAAAATTGCATGTACTAATCCTGTCCCATAAAGTGTTATTTTATCATAGGTACTCTGATTACATCTTTGGGAAAATATTGCATTATTAACAGGAAGAATTAGTAAATTACAAGATAAGAATGTAAAGAAATTGTCTTAATATATTTTGAAATTGTGTAAAAATCCTAATAACAGAGTCATGGAAGAATGCTTAGGTTTAAATTTGCCTGAAATGGAAGAATAAACATAATGAATTAATTTTGAATAGCATCATAGAAGTACACCATTGCAGTTGTCTACTCTGCAGTGCAAGAAAACCAGGTGAGGCAAAACAAATGAGGGAAGACATGCCGAAATTAGCAGTAGTCAAAACAAACATAAAGGACATAAAAATAAATTAAAATAAAACAAAAGTAAAAAAACCAAACTAAATAACATGGACAACTGAAAAGACTCAAGACAACACAAAATAGACAGCACAAAATATTACTGGGATGTAGACTAAACAACACACAAGACTGGATGACAGCATCGAGGACTACACAGACGTAAGACTGGCTAAACAATGACAATTTATTCCATACCTGAATTATGTACTCTGGCGACATTTTTACTCCATAAATTGCTCCAGACTTCTTGTTCAATAAAAATACTACGATCCGACATCATATTTTCCGTGAACATGCATTCAAACCGCCTGACAACATATTTTCTATTATGTACATATGTGGAGTCTGTTTAAGCGCACTTTCCTTTGTATCGTCTACTGGCTGCTATCTACCCTGCTCCTGAGCAGGGTAGATCTACGTGGATCCGGCGACGAGATTGAGTTGAACATTTTGAGTTCTTGAGGGCCGGTAGAGCTTTATCACAAGAAATTTCAGACATATTTAGCCTACATGCTATATGGTGGATCCGAAGTAGTTTCCGTAAGCATTAGGTAGTTTAAGGGTGTTGCCTGTGGTTGGTTCTCCAGGTGGCCAATGGGGAAGAAGCATGTTACTCCCATTGGCTCCTGCAGCAGCCAATCACTATGTCTCTTCGTAATGGCTGTGGTGGTTGCCAGTCACAGCCTGATTAGCTGTTGTATTTGCCAATCACGTTTTGTGACCTGGTAGTCGTTCCAGTTTTCTGAATAGAGGACCCACTGTTTTACTCAGTTTGTATCCAGGATTGTTACAATTTTGATAGCTTCTCATAATGGCCATGTTCTGGAGGAGATGTTGGCTCTTTTTGAATTGTACTCTACAGCATGTTTTGTGGTCAATGAAATGTTCTGCTATTGCTGAGCTTAGATTTTTCTTTTTTGTAATCATAAATGTGTGTTTTAATTTGACGCCGTGTCCGGTGACAGTGAGGTAGGAACGGAGCTACATTGGAATGCTCTGGGCGCCACCCGGTTAAGCATGTAGCCGGGAACACGAGGCTCGATGGGTCGTGGTCTGTTCGTGCTGGCGTGACCCTCTCTCACCTGGCGAGTCGAAACAGCTGCATATAGGGAAAAGCAGGGAGGACCTGGAGAAAACTACACCTTACATGGACACTTATGGGGCGGTCCACACCCCCATACCCTAGGGCCTTAAGCGAGCCAGTTCCAAATGGCAAAATAAAGTAAAACACTGGGCCGGATAGTTGCACACGCTCGTTACGTAATTCTCTCTGGACAAATCAGAGTCCCAAAGCGTGCCACGTCTCTCTCGTTCCATCCGTCGCGGCCGCTGCTTCCAGACTGCCTTCTTCATGCGCTGGTATCGGGAGGGGGCGGCGAATCCATGTGTCCTGCACTGGCAGATGGCCGTGCGGCGGCCGGGATGGCAGGTGTCGCACATCGGTGTCTTCACACACGCCCTGCCGCTGTCACTGATTTGCCACACACACTCAAGTACCACACACTGCCATTACCAACTAGCGCACACCTGCCACTGACACACTCTGCGAACATCTGCCGCGACCATGCGCAACTCCACCTGGTCTGTGGCCTGGTACGACATACGCCCCCCCTCCTGAAGACTACTGGTCACAGCGGGTGTGTGCATTTGTTATGCACTTCGTGGCGCCCCCAACGACTGAACACTAGGGTCTGCTGTGGGTCGAAGTCTCCGGCTCCATCTCCTGAGTCGTCGGGTGGTGCACAGCAGGTCTGCTGTTTCTGTCGTGGGCGAGGTCGTAGGTTGTAGGGCTCCCTTCGGTGTCTGTTGGTATGGATCGAGGGAGTAGATATTGGGGTGCCGGACGTCGGTAACACCAGCATTTCCTGGGATGTTGTGGTCTTTTCGTCCTCACGTTCTGCCACTGGTGTCTGTACCGTAGGCGCCGATGATTGAGGGCCACCAGACACGCCCCACTCCGGAAAGCGGCGAACACGAGGACGAAACAAGGCAGGTGCTCGGCGTCTGCATTTCCTTTCGTTCCTCGGTTTGGGGTTGACCCCTTCCTCCTGCTGGCCATTTGTGCTAGGCTCGGACGAGTGTAACTGGGGTTACCTGCTGCGTCAGAGTCGTGGTTGGCATCGAGGTGACTCTTCTGGTTCCTCGATGTGTATGGTAAAAGTTGTACTTTCCAGTGGTGCATCCAGTTCCCACACTTCCCGGACGATGGGTTGGAGTCTTGGCTCATCCTCATCAGGCATGGTCACTATTGGTTCAGCTTCCTGCTGTGGTGTTATGACACCAGGCGTCAACGGGAGAAGTAACGCCAGTCCCGGAGTCTCGTCAAATCTGCTTTGCGAGTGTTTGTCACTCTCCTCTTGGAGTGGTGTCTCAGTTTATGGGTGTAAGTTGTCCTTCGGTGGGGCCTGTGTCACACCATCTGTATCTGCCCCCTCGTCAGCCGGCATGATAGGAACCGCCCTTAGTTCGTCTCGATGGATCTTTCGGAGGCGCCTGTCACCATCTCGGACCAGGTAGATGTGTTGTCCTAGGCGTTTTCGCACTCTGTGGGATCCTGTCCAGCGAGGTGCTAGTCCTGCACAGAAGTTTCTTGTGCTGGCCAACAATGGATGGTTCCGAGCATATACCAGTGTCCCTACCTCCAGGGGTGCAGGTGGGTTTTCCGACACTGGCATAATTTTTTGCACATACGTCTCTTGGCGTTGGCGGGCAGCAGTGAGTTCGGCGTCTCGGCGCTCGCCCTAGTCCTCTGCATCCTGAGAGACCTCTGGCCTGGGTTCTCCAGGAAGCGGTAGGTTGCGCCCCTGCACGGGGGTTGCCGGTGCCTGCCCTGTGGCGGCGTTCACCCGAGGTCTGAGGCAGAACAGAGCCTCGCCCAGATGCTGGTCCCATTGTGAGTGATCTTCTCCAACACGCAAGCGGAGTTGGACCTTCAGCTCCTGGTTCGCCTCTCTGTTGGATTAGCATGAGAGTGGTATACCTGTGTCGCATGGTGCTCCAGTTGTAGTTCGCGGCACCACCTCCTCCACTGCCTACTGAGAAATTGTGAACCATTATCCGTTAATAGTGTTCGGGGATACCCCCATCGTGCAAAAAATTCCTTCTGGAGCACTTTTGTAATTTTCTGACTACGGGTGTTCGTTAGTGGATACGCCTCCACCCAGCGAGAGAACATGTCAGTTACCACTAATGTGAAACAATATCCCTTGTTGGTGCGCGGACACTGTCAAGTCCAATGCTACTGCTTCGAAGGGAGTAGTGGGAAGGTGGGGGGATTGTTGTTCGGTCCCACAAACACTTTCCATGCCGTCTCCACACCTGACGGCCTCATTTCTAGCACTTGATCCCTTACTATAACACGCTCCACATTACTCTCGGCGCACTTGGCTATTAAGCGCAAAGTTGTAGGAGATGTTTTTTGTGTGTTAAGGACGTGATTATTCACAGCAGACCAGGTAGTCTGTCGGAACGAATGCGTGATCGCGTGCAGTGAGGCATGTTACTTTGTTTCGAATTTTCTCTGCTGAGTTTAGGGACGCTCAGGAGGAAACATAACTGCCACGTCGTGATCGTCCATGATGGTTTGAGCCGGGTTTGGATCCCGTGACACGCCCTGCCGCTGTCACTGATCCGCCACACACACTCAAGTACCACACACTGCCATTACCAACTAGCGCACACCTGCCACTGACACACTCTGCGAACACCTGCCGTAACCAGGCGGAACTCCACCTGGCCTGTGGCCTGGTACGACGACAAATTCTTGTCATCCTGCTGCTAGTTTGATTCGCAGTAAACCAAACCACAAGAACGTAACTTTATCACCTGCTAGTTGCTTGACAGGAGTCTTATCTTTCCCAGAAGGTAGAATGTTTTCTAATTTTTGGGAAATTTTCTTAGTGGTATGAATCTGTTTCCTCAGCAATCAGCTTATTAGGTTTGGTTACGCCTGTATGTATGGTAGAAAAGCAATGTTTTTGAAGTTTTCTTTTGTCTCCATTTTCCGTGCTAGATCATTTCCTGAATGGTTTTTTTCTTGTACAAATTGGCTTGTAGAACTGTGATAAGATTATTTAATTCTTTTGTTCATTTTGGATTGCATACTATTAACCAGCAAAGAAATGATTAGCCTGTTTGTTTTTTATGATTGTGGATTATGATACTTTAGCTTTCAGGTATGTATCTGTGTGGGCTGGTTTGCAGTAGATATTGTGTCCTAGTCTATCTGGGGTTGTGGTTACAGATTTTATTTATTTATTTTTTTCCACTTTCATTCGGCTGACTTTAAAATGCAAACTGTTCAGGTCTTCCAGAAATGCTTGAATTGGTCTGTGTCATGGCTCCAAGTTACGAATGTGTCATCCACGTATCTCGAACCAGCATTTGGGTTTGTGTTGGTTGGATTCTATAGTTTTTACTTAAAAATCTGTCTTGCACTTGCAGTTGAGAT
The DNA here is from genome assembly GCA_003012365.1 of Medauroidea extradentata. Lineage (NCBI taxonomy): Eukaryota > Metazoa > Arthropoda > Insecta > Phasmatodea > Phasmatidae > Medauroidea > Medauroidea extradentata. Next base: position 43,991 of record PNEQ01067136.1, on the reverse strand, counting down.
ACGGGAGAGCCCATGGGAGTTCCTTGAGTCTCAAGGTAGAACTTTTTGTTGTATGGGAAGAATTTGGGTGTTACTCATTGTTTTACCAGCTTGATCATGCTGATTTGAAGGATTTTCAGGGCTTAATGTAGTAGAACTCTTCAGAAAAGTGATACCACATCAAAACAGGCAACAGTGTAAGTAAGGGCCTCATTGAACCGAGAGCTTAACAATCTTTTTGAGACCCTGAACTTGCCAACAGCAATATTTTGCAAACTTTCAGTTCTTGGAATGAAACCAGACCCGGCTCCAGGTTGGAAGTTGAGAGTCATGACAATGGTCACAAAAACCTACATTCGAAAATATTATTTGTGAATTTACCACAACAATGTTTAGAATTGTTTAGGAAGTAGGTATAGTGAAATGTTTTCCATACAATGGTGGTAACATTCTTATACATTTTAAATGGAATAGTCAAAAGTATACTGATGTTACAAGACTTGCGTAGTAGTAATGCTCAACAGTTGTTCTGTTCACAAGCTGAGGTGTGGCAAGTGTCCTATATTGAGTATAGGTGAAAAGTTTCCTTAGCTCGCTAGGAGGTTTTTTTACATACGGTACTTCAGAGAGTGACGTTATCCTACTTTGTTAAACATTGAAAAGCTTTCAGTTTTGTAAATAATTTAGCAGGTTGTTTGTATTGTAGGCTACATTAAATTTTGTTTTTATTAGGTTTTGTCTTGATGATGCAACATCATTATAAATTATTACACACAATTTTACACTAGAACAAGAAACCATCCCAATGTTTACCTGTAGCAATTTTGGGATGCCAACAAAAACCGAAATTGGTATGGTTGTAGCCAGGCATCAAACCTGGGTCCTCCTGAATGTGAATCCAACGTGTTACAAATGTGCCACCTCGCTTGGTCTAGCGTACATAAACACAATCTTCAAAAAATGTTTATTCTTATTGGTATAATTAATTTCAAAATTTAACATGTTATTAGTCTGAAAATTTGAAGTAGTGTCTATTTACTTTTAGAAATTGTAACAGTTTTGAAATGTTTTGTTCATTTCATATTAAGGTGTGTTTTTAATTTAAAGTCTTATAAAAATAATTGTAATTAAATAAACAATTTAAAGAAATGTGCTAGCTAAAGTGAGTAAGCTGTGTTGGTTTATAAGCAATGCCTACTTCTCATAAAGTAGTTAGAGCCATAGCTTTTCGTTTCGACGACCGATTACATTTAAATAAAATGTGCTCTCAACATTTCAAAAAAATGTTTTTTGTGAATGGAGTTGATTACAGTATTTAAAAATCGGGTTAGGTAAGTGATTGCAAAATTAGAGGTTGCTATCAGGAGGTTGCCCAATTGCGAGTGAATTATCATCACCATATAGTCTGCTTTCAAGCTGTGATAATAGTACACTGTATTTTTGCAGTATATCAGATTGTGCCTGCTATGAGCACTTCAATAGTTTATATATGAACATACGGGACTCACTAGGGCACTGCTGTGACAAGTTTATTCTGTATAGGCCTTTGTGGATGTGAACATTTTTTTCTCTTCCAATCTTTGTAGGTAATGTGCAGAATCCAGTGGTCATTTATTTATATATTGTTCTGTTGATCTCACAAAAATAGTACACGGAAGGATGTAGGCACATATGTCAATATATACAATTTTTTATTGTTGTTTGGTCATTGTAACAAATCACTTTAAAGTGTTACGAATATTATTGCTGTATATTATTTAAAAAAATTATCTTCATCAATCTTAATAATTAAATATAAAGCCATTAATATTAATGTCATTGTTTTTTGTTTCTTTAAAATATTTGACTGCATGCAGCTTTTCTACTTCAAGTAGTTAATTTTACTGCCAGACATTAAATTTGCGATCAGAGATTCTGGCTGGAAGTGAGACTGGATACTGGCGCTGTCGCTTTCCTGTTATCTTATCTGAAACATAGTGTTGCTGCCAGTCAGAGTGCCATGTGGCATATATTGGTCATAACTGAGTGTTCCACAGGCTCTGACACAATTTTTTGAGCTTACGTAAGCTTAATTTTTTTCTAATATGCAGCCATTGAATATTTTACATTAAAGGGCTGCTGTTTTGGAGCCATAACTAAGCAGCCATACAACTTTTGGTATCAAACTTATGTGAAGTTAAAGAAAAATGTTCATTGTGTATTATATCCCTTCGTCATTTTTGTTTGGAAGTATAGGACAAATTTTTTTACTTTAAGAGTGCGTGGTAGATAAATAAATGCTGAAAACATAATCTGATTTGTACGCTTTTTTCGAAGCCAATGGGGATAAAATACTCAATGACAATCCTAGATAATGGTATTTGCCAACTTTATAAGTAAATATTTATCCAGAATTACTAATTCGTTACGCATGATCATTTGTGCTGCAGTTAAATGCACGAGGTTCTGGCATCAGAGATGGTGCCTCAGAAGTTCGTAACACTGGAAACAATTTTGTTTAAAAGTTGGCTAAAACTGTTGTGTAGGGTTGCTATTGTTCAATTTTTGTAAATTGGCTTCAAGAAACCTACACTTACAGATTAATGCTTCTAGCATTGAATTATATACCACATCCTTTTAACTTTACGAGTTCATAAACATAACATGAGGCGAGATGAGCTTGGTATAAAATGTTCACTTTAAAGAAGTTAACCGTGTAACTTCTGTTAATATAGACCTAAATAGATGTAAACTTTTTAATAAATTGCCCAAAAAGGTTAAGTAAACAATGAGTTTAACAAAATTCAAAGATTATGTTTTCAAATTTTTAAAGGGCAAATCTTGCTATTCCCTGGATTAATGAATGTTTTATCTCCTAGTCTAATATAGCTTTCAGCATAAAAACTATAATTATAATTTAAAACAATTTTAAGAGCATAAGAAATGTTTTGAGAATTTTAATTTTACAATTTTTTAACTTGTATTTATTAAGTTCTGTTTGGTCCATTGGTGTATTCTGCTGGGAAAAAAAAAAGTCAAAACCAAGCAAACTTACACTGACTGCAGTACGTAAGTACTGTGTTTTTTTTTTTTTTCATAGATAGCCCATAATTAATATCAATGTTGGTTGTTTGTTGTGTTACAGATATTACACTTTACTTATTTGTTTGCTAGTAACATGTAAACAGTGTAGCATATAGCTTTTTGTAGCCATAATTTAGTTAGTTATAAAAAAATAAAACAGTAATATAATGCTTATTTCAAAGTCTTAGTAGTGCAGCAATGTCATTTGGTGTGTTAACCAACGTAAACTAATGTACTGAATCTATTTGTTCTTGGGCAAATGTGAACTGATATTTTCTTCATTTTTCTTTGTAGAATTTTGGAGTAAAGTTTATCATTATTTATTAGATGTTTACTTATATATCTAATGTTTGTTTCAGAAAATGTTGATGTAGAGGAAGCTAAAACATTTTTTGAAACCAACTTCAGTCATATTTACTACATTTTGTACGACAGCTTCGTGACTGCCGAGGCCAATTTGAGGCAGAGAGGTATGTGGTTTACAGCTATTTACCATTTTACATGATTAGCATCTTGAAAGTAATGAGAGAGTAAACTACTGTGAAGTTGTATTTATTGCTATAAGTTAGTGTTGATGTGTATTTATTTCAAGAATGTTCTTTAGCATAGTATTTTGTTGTGTTTTCGGGGATGTTGTGTTCTGTAGGCAGACGACAGGTCTCTGTGCTGTGGTTGTTTGCCTCTCCGTAATTGTCAGAGTAGAGCTGGCACCACGAGAATGAGTGGGATGAGGATGAGAGTGTGTGTAGGAATAGCAGATGCGGTTGACCTTGAGAACAATGGCTAGTGGGATACAGGTGTAGAGGAGGGGAAGTGCCGTGGGAGTACCTGTATGGCAAGTAGCAGGAAGGGCACTGGCCTGATTTGTTGCCTCATGAAGGAACATGAAAAGAGCTCAGGTGTTCTCATAATGAACACTACTAGTATTAGCACACTGCCCTTTTGTATTAGTCTTTAATCTAGCTTCACATCACCCAGTTACCTTTTCCTTTATTTTTCCTGTAATATGCCAATGTTTTATGGTATACTAGTGGCTTGAAATATGTTGAATTTTCCTTTTATGTTCTGACAATATTGATTGGATGTGTTGAATACTAGATAACGTATTAGAAAGGAGACGGTTGTTCATACAGTTAATGTTATCAAAGTGATGATTTTAGATTTTCTAATGGAGTTTGTAATTTTTATCACAAAATTTGTTAGTTAAATTATTATAGGGTTTTATGTTTATTGTGTAGCTTACGTAATCAGTATAAAATTTAGTGGTAGTTTAAGAGTAGCAGAAAATTTTCAAAATTGTGTTGATTAAATGTTCTGAATTTTGCAAAAATTCTACCAAGCCATCCATAAACCAAATTTTTCTAGATACATATTTCAGACACCTAGTTTGTTGCCATTTTCGTTATTTGTGCATGGTTACATGTGTGTCATGATTATAAATGGCTCATTTTCTTTTGTTGTTTTCTTGTTAAGTTCTTGCCATGATTGAATTATATTCTGCTTTGCATATAAGATATTGTTTTGATTTAATTGCATTAGGCTTACACATTAGCAGTTGACTAATGTATACCTGAGTAGAAAATTAAGTCAAACAATTTTTAACAAGTGCAGATACCTATGTTAATAATGATGATAAAAGTTATTGATGATTACGTGAAACTGTTACAAGACCTTGGTACAGTGTTTGTTTTCTTGTAGGCTATTTTACCAAGTGTGGAGGGGGGGGGGGGGAGTTATGACACGATAATGGGCTCTAGTGCAATAACCACTGTTGTGACAGTATATGTTGCTTGGTAGAGGGATGGGGGTGTGGAAAGAAACTGAGGGAAGAACATGAATGTCACCATATGACAAAAGGGCTTTAATGTTAATGTCAAAATTTTCAGTGTCTTCTATAATTTGGTGTAATGAACCTACATTTTTGTTATTAATCCAAAAATCACCTATGTATTTAAATGTAACTGTATTATGTAGCCTACATTAATAATGTGATGAGTAGAGTGGCCAGTGATAATGAAGAAAGATTAAAAATTGTATGTTCTAAGATGAGAATGAATATCCATAGGAAATAGCAGAAATAAAGCAAGCAAAGCCACTTGAGAACTATGCATACAATTGAAAAAAATGTTTTTAAGGTATTGCTAAGCAATAATAATTACTTACTATATAATAATAATAATAATAATTGCTTTCTAAGATGCACTTAAAGCATGGTGTGGTAATCAGTAGTGTTGGTGAACTAGTGGTGGGATAAACACTTGTGAAAAGTGGAATGTCCCAGCTAGATCATATGAACATCTTTAATATTTTTAATTGTTTAACTCTCTTTAAATAGCAGTATTTTTTAGTTTTCTACTCACATTGCAAAATGTTCCATGTTGCTTGTTACTCCTTCCATGCTGTGTTGCAAATTCACGTTTATAACTAACAGTTTTTAACTTTGGCTTATGAATTTGATTTGTACAGATGTTCAGCTGAGAAAATGACAAATTGTTGGTTCATTCAGTGTGCTGTGGTAGTGGTGTATGTTGTTACCATTAACTGTAAGTTTTCGTCTTAAGAGCATCGGTGCATGGAAAACTGAAAAATTATCCAACTGCAAGTTCTGCCTGGTTACTGTGGTTGGCTGCTAGAAGTTGTGTGTCCTGACAACAAATTTGGTAGCTGCACCTGTTTTCATAAGGCATTTGTGAGGGTTTTGGAAGTTCACACATTGTTTCACAACTCCCACTACATAACTTGTATGTTATGTTGCGTTATGATCAATAAGGAAGAGAATGAAAGTAAAAGCTGTACATAATGATAAAGTACGTATTTTACTGATGTGACATATCAGTAGTTGCTTAGATTGAAATATTTTGTAATGGAACTTCTTAATGTTGTGGAAAATGATATTATAAATATTTTACAACCGCCACTGGTAAATCATTTCAAATTTTACTACAAATAACTCAAGATATGACTAGTATCCATTTACTTAAATACTGTAGGAACTAACCACATTAATTTCAATGGTTTAATTTTAGTAATTGCAATTAAAAATTTTCTCTCGGAGATCTTAATGTAAATATAAAATTTAAGAATCACATAATGCAACTAAAATGTGTTAAGTTAAACGTGCTCTGTATCACTGTTTTAAAAAGTATTATGCGTTACATGCACCAATCCTCTTACGACTCTGCATCACTCCCCGTGGTAGGTTATTATTTCACTTTTTTAAATTCTGAGAAGACATTTGTAAATTATTTTTACTTTTCTGTACACTGCAGGCATGTTAGTTGAACTGGTAACGTAGATTTAGGCCACAGTCAGTCCATTAAATTATAAATAAAATTAATTGCTGGACTGATTTTGGCCTCAATATATGTGACAGTTCAGCTGTAATGTCATACCTACGCTGTAGCGTAGGTTAAATGTAACTTCTTCCCGCGTAGTTGCTGAATTTTAATTTTCTTCTCAGAATTTCAAAAAAGCTAAGAAATTAAACTATTTAAAACGGCGAGTGCTGCTGAGCCTTGGTCAATTTTTAGTTGTTTAATTTTGTGACAATTTAATTTTAACATTTGAAAATTTTCACATTTTAAACTTGTAACATTTATGTGTTCTCACATTTTAAATAAAGGTAGATTGTGCTAAACTTTGTTTAATTTTTCTTCCGTTTGCTTTGCAGAGCTGTCTTTCCACCTCGGTAAGTGAGAAACAATTGTGAATGACAACCTTGTAATGTTAGAGTAGTAGTAACATACTAATCTTATGCATGTACTTTGTTTACTGTAAAGTATTACTTTGGCTGTCTGTGGTTGCTGGAAGTATTTATTAATGCTGTTTTGTTCTGTTTAGCTTGAGGGTGATTTATTTTTACGTGTGACATAGTGACTGTAGATATTGTGGTTGTGACTGTAATAAGAGTTTACTTGCTGGGATGTTTACGTGGAAAATAATGTCAATAATCTGTAATGACTCTAAATGTTATTGTTTATGTTTGTAACAACTTAAACTGGTATTATAATTTTTTTAACATTTTAAAACTTAATTTGTAAAATTTTTCACAAGTACCAACTTACATCAGTGTAGGCTATCATTTGTTTCTCATGTATAATTTAGCTTGAAACAATTTATTTCCTCATTGCTTGCTGAGTAGTGGCATGAATGCTATGTTATAGTTTACTTAGCAGGATGTAAGTGGGTTATGATAACGAAGGTATAATGATCATCTTTCAGAGTAGCCTTGCAATGCAGTTAATAAACACTCATGGATTTTAGCATGTGCCTGCTAAAACAAGCCATTAATAGTTTGCAAGTGATTGCAAAATGATGGTGGTGCTTTATCTTTGCTTGATTATCGTAATATAGTCTTGATAAAGCATGCAGTTTTTTGAATGATAGTTCTAAAGTGATGTCAATGATTATAAGTTGTTCACCACACCATAAATAGCACAGTGCAGTTTTTTCCTCTTGGTAATTTTTAACTGACTAGACAATTTTAATACAGGAATAATTTTCATGCAGGAATTATTTTTGTAAGTCAGTGTCAAGTCTTCTTGATGTATTTGTATTCCAGTGTTTAGTTTCTATAAGTTAGTTTAAGTACTATAGGTGCACCATGTAAGTTAGAAAGTGTGAGTGTTTAAATTAATGCCGGTATGTTATACAAAATTTTTTGTTTCAAAAGCAATGACCTTATAATTTTGATACAGTTCAGTGTGATTCTCTGGTTGTTTATGTTTATTGTGTTTTCTGAACTTGTGTGGATAAACAATAATGCATGTGTTTCATTCCATAAAATAATGAAGAAAATTACTGGCTTCAGTTGCATGTTGTTATTTTAAGAAGGTGTTTAGTACCATAATAAAATGGACATATGTATCTTGTAATATTAGCTATAGTAAATGTGGTTGGAAGGCTTGTTTGGTCTTGTTAGAAAATAGCATTGACTTAGTTTGTCTCAAGTAAGCAAGAACTAGCAGGGAAGGATTCCACGGTCATATTTTATGTTACGTGTAGAGTGCCGAAGTCTGCTGTGGCTGCTACTTAACTAGAGTTGGTTTATTAGGGGAATGTGTTCAGCAGGTTGTTGGAAAACTGCTTACGTTCAGGGGTGTCATTTAGGGGAAGTTTCTAATTTATACATGCTTAATTAATAGAAAAGATGCAACGAGGTCACTGTTGCCAAAAAAAAATCTTGCCCCCCCCCCCCCCAGAAAAAGCTGAAATGACGCCCTAGCTTACATTATGTTATTTTATAGGTGGATCAGTATCTTTGTTATATTTGTGGTGTATTTTCTCTAGAATTACGGAAGGCAATTTATAATTTTTACTTAAAATTTCTCTGGGATATACACGGTTGAAATGAATGCATAGACCTTTATTAAAATAATTATTTAATTCCTTACATGCCAAAAATGCAACATTAATTTTTCTTAAGTCCCAGATGTATTATCACTACCAACAAGTCAGTCAGATATACGATTCTCAATTAAATGTTTAATATTTATTTGAATTTAAACCTTCAGCCAATTACTGGTTCTTTTGTTCTCTTAATGGCCACGACAAAATAAAACCAAATGTATGCACAAGTTTACGTACACACATATAGGTATATCTTGAAAAGTTAATTCAAAATTATATTAAAAAGACCAACTCACATTTTAATAATGTCATATATATATATATATATATATATATATGTGTGTGTGTGTGTATATGTGCATGTGTGTATACACATATATATTATACACGTGCGTGCACACAAACACACACACACAAAATATACAGTATAAACTATAGGAAAACATATTGATTATGATCTGAGCCATGTTACAGTCCAGTACAGTGACAGATAGGCTGCAGACAAGATAACATACAGTAATACTTTTAATAATTTTTTTTCCAGGAATATGAATGAGAGGCACTCTGCAATCATCTTTCTAATGCTATTCTGTAACTTTTGTGGTGGTTTATTCGCAGTTTTCTATTTTAAGGGTCGTTTTTCATAAGGAATATATTTATTTTCACACTTGACAAATTTTTCTGTCATAAGGATGGTCAGTGTATTTCGTACATATTAAATTAACCTAATCTCTTATACAGAACAGGATGCACGTTTATGCCTTACATTAATTTGATTATGGAACCCTAGTCATTATGCTTGTACGCAAGAATTTATTAAATTATTAGAATAGGAAACTGGTGCTATAATCAGTCCAAATTTCCTTGCAAAAAATAGGCTTTATCATAAATACATTGTATTAAAGGTGTCACTTATGTGGAACTATTTTGTGTATCATATGCTCAAAAGCGCAGGATGACACTGGCATATGCATGTAATACTGTACTTAATTGCTCTGAAATACAAGGCACTGAACTTATACATGTTGTTTCCATAATACTGCTGGAACCATTGGACTTTTAAGTAGTACCGGGTCATTTTATAGTTGGAACATCTGCATCTAGGACCCTTGAGTAGTGGAACCAATATGGATACTATATTTTAAGATAGTCAACTCCCGATTATCTGTGCTAGTTCAAGGAGTCGAAGCCGCATATAATTAAAAATAATAAATAAACCTCGTATTAGTTAAAATTTTTAAAAATGACCCATGTAGATTGTAAATTCACTGACTTCTTGAAATGAGGTTCATTAAATTAAGGTTGGCATGGATTGCTGTTGTGGTATAAAGTTGGACTGCGTTATGTACAGTATTAACAGACAGTATGCCAATCGTTAGTTATGTGTAAAATATTCTTCAGCTTTGAAAAAGCCATTCAAAAAGTATTTTAGCCATACACGCTTTTATAAATATTGACTTTATATGACTATAACACTTTTTTGTAAAACTGTTTCTAATCTGAAAAGTTTAGCATGTTTTACTGATAACTTACAATTGGTGCATAGTCGGTTAATGCATAACACCATCCAGTAGAGATAATGGCATACATTTATAATATATTTTCTCTCAAGACTTGTACAATTGAAATTTTACTGGCTTAATTTTAAATAAACAAAAATTGTACTTAAAGTCAAAGATGCTGTTGATTAGCCACTAAATGGATTCTGTAATCAGAGTCCTGATAATCAGAATTTGGTTGTATAACTGTTCAAACAAGCTGTAGTTTTTATCTTTTTAGGAGGGCTGTAAGACTTTTAAATGTGTGGGGTGATTTGAAAGCACAGCAATATCCTTCCCTAAAATGTATTTTACTTTTGTTGATGAGTGCATTAGGAACATACTCCAATCATTATTTTTGCAAACAAAAAGTGTATGTTTTTTTTATATACGTACCAGGAGTACGAGTCCAAATGTTTTGAAGTTGTGTATACTTCTATAATACCTTTTCAGCGTATTTTTAGTGATTTCATATTTAATGTAATGGTCTGTTAGTGTACACGTATCTTCTTTAATGTTTAGTGCACAAGGCTCACCGTGAGGAGTTGGAATGTGTTCTTCATGTGCTAGAGAAAGTGCTAGTATTCCTACCAGAGCAGCTGAACAAAAGATGGCAGTGCCACAGCCTCACCCGCATTATGTCAAAATTGCTCCACCCTGGCAACTCGTGGAAACTGCGAAGAGAAAGCATAAGGTAAGGTGTTTATGTAATACAATTTATATCTTGTGAAAGTGTTTGCAGTAATATCAACTTCAATTCACTTGGGTATACTTTTTTTGTAGTAGTGCGACACTTTGGTGAAAAGATGTCATAATCAAAATTTAAGATTGTATACCAGTTTCTGGGAGAATGTTGTGATAACTGTGAGTTCATGTATTCTTAGAACGATTCATGCAATGGGTTAGTATTATAAACTAAACCATTTTTGTATAGACATATGCCATTAAGAACAAGTGTTGCCAAGCTGCAGAAAAACCCCACATTAAAACAAGAAGCAAAAAAGAAAGAAAAGGAAAAGCCAGTAGTATTAGCTGTCGTCAAACATATAACTTGCATACAATTCTGGAAAGAAATATAATTGTATCCCTACAGATGACAAAAAGAAAGAACAAGAATAATCACACAAATTAATTCCGAAAAAGACTATAATTGTCGTTGCAATATTCTTTAGTTTTGAAGATATTTTATGCCTTCGTAGCATAGCGTTTGCCATTTTATGAAAGTAGCTAATGAACAGAAAAATTACTCCAATTTCCTTACAACTGACATGTTCTGGAAAGAATAAAATTTGTAATTTTGTATCTGTACGAAGTATTGCTCAACTTTTAAGCTGTGGAAGGAAATTTCCTTTAGGCTAAAACTGTTTGGACATCGTAGTTTGTGTCGGAATATGTGTGTCACAAGGTTACTGTTGTCGACTGAAATGAAATAACCTACAGTGAAAGTAAAGTCAATAAGCTACTTCGAGTTTTTTGGACGTTACACAGAGTTATAATGATCGTTAAAAAAATTTGTTGGCCACTTGAACACTCTAAAGTTAACTAAATATGACAAGATTTCCAGGTGGTTTGGCAGCGGTATAATAGTAAAACACATGCAGCTTGTTTGCTGCTAAATATTAATTGATCCAACCCACACCAGGGCTTTTGTTTAAATGCCCTCAGGAGGTGAAGTGGTACATAGGGCTCAGTGGATGGAAACCTTTATCAACAGGTGTGGGGTAGTCCAGCAGACTAGCAGGTGTGTCCTGCACCTCAGGCAGCATTTACTATTGTAGTCTTTTGCCCCCTTCCCCCCACACAGACTATAGTTTTGCTCTTTTCCTGTGATATCACTCATGACTCAGCAGCATAGTATGTCATGTTGCCTACTTGCTTGTTACTAGTTGGGAGAAACTAACCCTAACTGCTGACGGCCACATTCATCACCCAACATGATTCAAACAGTTTGTTGCCTTCACTGTTTTTAGAATAACTATATCTTTGCATCTGTGTGACACTTGCCAAAAAATTTTTTTTCACTCCTAGTACAGTCAACCAGCACTATATTTCGTTCCAGCAAATTCCACGGATATGCAAAAATCACATACAGTATATTCAAGACGCCGTATTAACCTACATAAATCACGTTATGCAATTTTTTTTTACCTTCAACACTATGTGCGGGTGCAGATTACCAATACGTTCAGAAAGTGCCCCATAACGTTTAAATATTAATTACAAGTTACGTGTGCGGTGAGTTGCATGTTTGATACAGTGGCAGCCACAGTGCGGGTGATGTGGCAACAGCATGGCAAGTAGGTGGTCAGACACAGATGACGTCGCAACACCTCACGAAATGATGCGCTACACTCTCTCTCGCCACTATTGCCTTCACTGCCAAGGACGTTTGATGGACAAAGAGGGAATGTCTCCACAGGCATTATGTTAATGAAACATTTTGTACCACCGTAAACATTGATATAGGTCATTCGGGATAAAGTGAGCACTAAAGATTTAACCTTTGAAAAAAATCACTAGCAGTTACTGTATATACGCCACCATCAACAAGAGTTACTTTACTGCTTGTATGGTTGGTAATGATTCATCGCATGTAGTTCCGTGTATTTTCCTATTTGAATACAACATTAGTGAAGGAGTATAGATGAAATTGACCTCTCTGTATTTAATATAGTTCAAAATATTTATTTATGATCTTATTTACATTTCAACTTACAGTATAATTAGACTTGATTGGCGCCAGAAGAATGTGACGCTATCGCCGACCTCAGGTCATCTTGCATGTTACCACTTGCTCCGTGCTTCAGACAGTTCAAAATTCCAACAGGCGGCATCAGAGTTTGGTTTTCGCTGTTTGGTCGCCGCTTTGCCAAGTTGCATCATTTGCTTTTGTCCGTTGTGCATATATACACATTCAAAAGTATTGTAAATTGATATGAATATCATTGCCAAATTATTCTGAAACCATCAGTATTCTGTAAATTATGTTTTACGTTTGCCAGCCTAGAAACAACATACTTTTTATTTCACATATTAAGAAAATACAGTATTTATTGTTTCTGTTAAGTGCATCATCGTTCGTGGCAGTAGAACTGAACAAAAGTTGAATTTTTGAATTGCGTGTGTCATGTGTGTTTTTATTGGTGGTTTTGAGTTACAAACTCAAACTATGCCCGCATTTACGATAATCGTAACGGCAGTATATTGCCTATTGTATCAATTAGTCTATTGACAGAAACCAGTATTATAAGACGTTAACTGGCAGGTATACATAACCAAGATTACTTTTTATTATATTTTATATTCAGCCCCAGTGCATTTAATAAGTTGATATTGTAGATAACATTTATCGGAGCAGTTTAATGTAGTTGTAAACACTGCTTGACCCTATGTAAATAAGCATGTGGCAATATTTATGTTTACATTTGGTGTAAAGAAATAACCTGGCAGAAAATAAAAATTAATCAGGGCTTTTTTGAGTGCTCCCTTTATTCCAAATCATCTATAATGACAAAGTTTTAGAGGTATTCCATACAATTAACTGGCGCAGGTTTTTTATGCTGTTTTCCGTGCAGTACTAGCACTTGATTTTTTTTTCTTGTTCTCTATTTTGTAATGTACGAATGCCACATTGTTTTTTTCTGTAACTGCAGCCTGCTTTTGCAACAGATATGTTGCCTTTTAGTTAATGTAGGATTTTTATTTTGTGAGGCAAATCAAGAACTTTGTGATCTCTCTTTTCTGTAGAAGGATCACTACAGCCATTCTTTTTAGGAGACGTAATGCTTCCGACTATGGAATCGTTTATATCTGCGTACAGTATGGTTGAAACAGGTAGGTGAAATCCGGGTAAACAAGACAGTGTAATTAAATACACGTATTCTACGTGAATATGGTTTCCAGGTGGATAATGTGGGAGAAAAGCGGGCATTGCAGGAGATATCAAGTAATTTTATTTTGGAAGTGTGCAGCGAGTGACAAGCAAGATAAATGTGAATGATGTAACGCAGCTATCTGGACCTCCAGTCACCAGCACATTCAACATCGCATTGTTTCCTTGTCGTTCCCGCCCACTTAAACCGCTGCTAATCGCGCTCACCTAGAATACTGATACTGTGGGTAACAACACGAGAATAGCTGCTCTCGTTTGTGGTGAGTGGCTCACTTGTAGTTTGTGCGACAAACTGTGCACTGCACGCATGAGAATACCAATTCTTAAACGTTTCATGTTTATATATTTTTTAAAGATTTTTTTCCTCATTTTCCAATTGCGGTTTGTGAAAAACGTGGATGAGAAGTCTGCGGATAAGGTAGGCCGACTGTACTGTACAATTAGGATATAGCGTAATTAAAAATTTATTTTTGATCTTGTTTTTCATGTGAACTATTTAAGCCAGTAAATATATTTTAAATGTCACATTTATAAAACAAAGTATTGGAATTTCGGGGTGTATTAGAACCTAACCACTAGCTTTAACACTGTTTTATGGTAATTGGAACTTCTGTAAATTTTCTTTAATGCCACAATTTTCAGTGAATAACATGGTGTAATGTGTAATTAAATTGTTTTTGAAAACACCTAACCAAGTGCGTAGCTGTGATATTTTTAAATACTTGCAAATATGCATGCATTTTTAGTGGATGGCACAGAAAGTATCTATCTGTTAAACAAAAGAATGGGAACATCTGGGAATGTTACAATAGAATCCCAATTTTACAAGGCAGCATTTTTACGAGGTCATTCTCAGGCACTTTTAGGTCAAACCTCATTTTATGAGTATAGGGGATTTTACTAGACAGCAATTTTATGACATTCTTGGGCACCTGAGGCCTCGTAAAATCTGGGTTCTAGTGTTCATATTAAATTTTAGTGTTGAGTGTTCATGAACACTGTTTAAAAATTCTTATACTATGTTTGTATTATTTGCTGGTGCAGTTTTATCATATGTTGATCTTAAGTCACTGTATTAGTGCTGGTTGGTGTGATAATACAGTGTTGTATAATGAGGGTTCGTACTGTACAGTAAACAAATTGATATTCTGTGTACATCTGTAAAATATGTGGGTTGTGTAGCTATGAGATTTTTTTTTCATTGTTACAAATACTGTTACTATTTTATTGTTTATTTTATCTAGGTTTTTCTTGCTTTGGTACCAAGCATTAGGTGATAATGCACCAGACAGCATTCATGCAATATTTGCCACTCTGGTACCAGGATTTCCATCACCTACGTCTGGTTATGGTCTGCCAGCTCTCAGCAAGAATTCTACTTCTGTTTTCCATGATTCTTCTCATGGTGAGCTACATGAAGATACCATTACATTCTCCACTACAGTGTCTTGTTCATGTTACTTTTTTATATTTACCAAACAAACTTTGGAAACAGCAGTATAAGTTTTTCTGTATGTTTTTAAGGTCCAGTTAATAATGTGGAAATTCAACCCCTTTTGCCACCCCAGAGTGGCGAGAAGCCACCTGAAGATGATCTCTCAAAATACTATCTTGAAGCTCTCCTGGAGTTTATGGTTTCTCAGGTATTTTACCTTAATACAAAATGTTCATTTTCTTGGACTCTTATGGCATTAATACGGTAAGAACATAGGTACAGATGGAAAAGAAGTTGCTTAGTTTGTGATTACATTGAGACTTTTTGTAACTGATGTCTCAATTTTTTTATTTTTAAAAATAAACATATAGCATGTAAAACAGCCATTTAATTCTTAATAAGAAATATACTATTTATTTTATTGGTAGAGGGATTACATTCAATAAAGTTATTGTATTGTATTTATGTAGTTTTTCTGTGTAAATTTTCTTCTTAAAACTTTGAGTATGCATTATTTCTTTCACAGGTGATGAAAATTGAATGGCGTGGTGATAAGGTTGCCAAACAGCGGAAGTGTTTTACCTTTCTTTTTGAAAAATTTAAACAGTATTATCTCCCCCAAATCTTCCCACAGTTTTCCCATTCAACAAGCCTGTACAAACCAGTTCTTGGTAAGTATAGTAATTGGTAATTCCCTTGTTAAGTTGCAGGTTACATTTATTTGAATTTTACCATTTAAGGTGTAGTGAAATGTTTTGTGAAGTATTGGTTTGTACTTGCAGTTTACAAGAGTTCACGAGTCTTTTACAACTATGTTTTACTACTATCAAGTATTTGCATGTGTATTGTTACAGATAAGAAACTTATTCATTCTTGTAACTAAGGAACTGTTTTGTGGTTGTTTTTTTTTTTTTTTTTTTCACATTATTCATCTTAATTATACTAACGTGAGCAATATCTTACGGTTAATTATTATATTGGGTATAATAATGCAGTTCATTCAGCTCATAATCAGAAAGGTTGGAAATTTATCTGACTTCCAGGACTTTTTCTGAATTTAAACTGCCATACTCAGTAATGGTTTTTTTTTCTTTGCGAGTATAAAATGTATAACTTCAAGAATAGTTTTAAAATATTTGGTTGTGCTTGATGGAAAATACATAACCTCAGGCAGGAAAATACTTCTGTGGTTTGCTAATGCCTTCCATAGTGTGAATTGGAAAGGATTCCTGGACAAGATGGAAATTGTATTTGACTAAAAAATCTCATATTTGTGCTGAAAATGAGAACATGACCTTTGTTCATTGTTTGGCACCCTTCACCTAGGCAAGATAAATTTAAATTTTCAGAAGAAACAAAGTAAACTCAATAGTAATGGTGTCGAAGTTGTCAGGATTATCAAAAAATGGTGTAAGTCACTAACAAAGTTTCTTGTAATGTTTCTTTGAATGATAGTCTGCTGCAGAATTGTTACGGAGATAATAAACTTGTTTTTAAACACTAAACACCGGTACCAAAGAGCTAATACACATAATTTGTTTGCTAATTAAATAAAAGTTACATATTAAATTTTGCTATAATTTTGTTGCAGTATGCTAGTGGTGTTACCAGAATAACTTAATGTGATTGTTCTTGAGCACCACTCAACTATTTACCTGGTAGAGTCGGTGAGAGGATGTCACTTTCAAAGTGTTTAAGGTTTCGTGGTGTAAACGTCTCTAGGCTCCGACCAAATAATAGAGCTATGCAATCCTTTGTAAGGTCCTGGTAGTATATCGAACACTGTCTACTTGGAAGAACACTCACGAGAAATGTGGTTGCAGAATTTAATGCTCATGTAGTCTACTGGAATTTTACACGTACACAACAGATGACCAGCGGCAAATGCTGCCCATGAAAGATGGTAAAAAGCATGAAGGTTGACACCATTTAAGCAGAGATTAAAATTGGTTCTGGAGTACCAGAAATATAAAAGGTGCACTACGCAAGCTCATGCACTGAATGCACGAGGTGACAGCAAAGTTTTACATTTAAATTGTTTGTCCAGAATTTATTTACCTAAAGTGAGAGTGAGGAGCGCAAGTGGAAGGTGAAAAATTTAGTTACCTTAAAAGTTAAAAACATTACTAATATTTGATTGTGAAGCAAAGGCAAAGTTCCCTCGCAAGCAATGTACAAATGGTAACAAGCAAATTGAGGCAACACAGGGTACTGGTTACCTGAGGTGGCCTCAAATGGAGTAGTCTTGTGTTGCCCTTGCAGTGTCAGATTTCAAACAAATAAAATTATTCCACATTATACCCCGGACAATAGCGAACAACAAATAGCTCTGAAGTACGTGAAAACTTAAGTCAAACAATACATCCTTGGAACCTAGGATTAGTACTACTGTTTTAAATATATGTGTGTAAATGTATTCTAGCCTGGAATGGAATTTTACCTAGTTATATGTTTACTAATTCCCTCTTATTGTTAGGGTTGCGTCTTCGTGCCAACTTACAGTTTGTTTGTCGTACACTCAACACTCCATAAAAACTGGGAGGCTGCCTGCTGGGACATGCTACATTGATAAGTGAGGGTGTGCTTTGGGATTTTGCTAAGGGATGGAGTCAGTACAGTTATATAAATTGTTTGATTATTAAGTTCAATAAAATACAGAATGTCTAAAAATTAAATTGCTAGTAATAATGTGTAACATTACATTACCATTACCTCATGCAGTTTTTACTTTGATACAGTGCCTAAGTTGCTTATAATGGTTGGCCAATAATGGAGAACTAATAAATAGTATAAAACAGGAATTTGTGTATTAAGGAAACTAACATAATATATTTAGGTGACTTTGCCAGCATCAACAGATTTGCAGATTATGTCTTGAAAAAAAAAATGTTTAATAAAAGTTCATCAAAAATAATAATCATTGTAAAACAGAGATAGTGATTATTTAATTATTTGTTATTATTATTATTTGAAAGGGTGTGAAATAGCTGTCAAAATAACACGAGAACACACACAAAAGTAAACTAGAATAATGTTGGCTGGAAAAGTCCAAAATACAAAATTTGGTCACTGGCACTTCTAAGTAATGTCTCATAAGGGGGATTAAAAAAAAATCTAAGAATTTAAGCCAAAAGAAAGTTGCAGGGTAGGAAAAATTGTTCACCACATGATTATACAGTATGTACTTAAAAATGTTGCCTAGTGATTTTATTTGGTTCCCAACCACATGTGTACTGTATTTGGTTATTGCGTGTGAACGTACAAACAATGAACTGTGCTGAAAATTATTAAGGATCCAGCATAGGGGAGAGCTAAAAATAATTTACTACCAGATAATGCTACAGGGAATAGCATCTGCCAACTAGTTATATTACGCACAATACAATACGTACTCATATGTCGCCTCACTTAAAGTAGTTTCGTTACTGCGTGACTTGAAACTTGATACACGTGCTCTGATTTATCTTGTTTAATCTAGTTATGCACAGTCTAGCTTGCATACCACTTCCACCATTGTTGTACATTTCATGATTTTGCCTTTGGTACCACATTGTAAAGTGATGTATTTTTCTGCAAAAAACCACATTTTTATTGAAACAATTTAAGTTAAGCATTTATTTCTCAACACATGAGATTATATAAATGTACCTTGAAAAATAAATTTAAAAATATGGCATTAATTTTTGTTGCTCTTGTATTCTAACATCTTAAACACAGCATTAAAAAAATAGTGTGGGGTTTGTACCAAACTGACTGAAATAAACATTAGTGTTTTGTCAAATTACATCAAGATAAATAGGTATTATAAATATGTATTGTTTAGCGTTCATTAGTTGAGTCATCTACGTCTAAAAGCATTAACAAAAAGTCATGAGGTTTGTCTGGGTAGTTTGAGTAATTTAAAAAGTGATCCAAGTGAAGTGAAGTTTACCTGCGTCCAAAAACTGAAAGAGCCAGTTGCTTAAATGTATTTTATCACAAGGTGCTGACTTCTGATGGTCAGAACTGCCTGGTTACTTGATCAAGAAAATGTCTAAAATCAATGTGAATTAATAGTGCAGGTCACAGTATTACTGATTTATGCCACTTCTAATATTTTTCATACTCTGTGGTCTGCTTTATGTGTGGTCTCTTGTTGAACATTTTATTTGGTCATTGCTTGTGAAATGGATATGGTGATTTTTGTGGGCAACTATATGGCTGAAAACAAGGTACTAATACAAAAACTACTCTCACGATGTTTCAGTGCCACAATGACAATCAGAGTAACATTGTTTCTATAGCTAATTGAGTGTTTTTACATATTGAATTTGTAATTCATTTGGAACTTTTTCTAGACCTTCCAGAGCTACGGAAAGCACCGCTTAGTACAAGTAACTCACCTGAGAGCCCTAGGCGACAGGACCCGTTTATTTCTTGTAGAGTAGTGGTCATAAAATGGGTTTCAAGTTACACACATGTTGCGAAGAAGAGAATCTCACAAGTGGCTCATCCACAGAGTACAAGGTATGTGATAACTTACTGTACTAAGTCAGAATAGTAGATATTCTTATTATGTACATATTACATTACATAATGGCACAATCATACGTAATTTTTTAATTTCAGTATCTGTAGTTTACAGTGAAAACTGCCAACCAATGAACAGAATTAGTTCAAACTCTGTATACATACAGTATTTATCAACCACTATTCACATACTGTAATTATATATTTTTTGACTGTATACGAAGCTTATTTTCAAAATGGTGATCATTTAAAAATTTTTGGCACTATGTCATGCCTTGAACCATTTGTGCCAGATTTGGTGTTTTGTTTGTTAATAATCTAAGCACTGAATGTAAAATAGACTAGCACAATGTTGATTGTAAATATTATACAGTATGGTATATTGTAACATAGTGAAGCATGAGAGGAAGAAAATGTCAGAATTGATGGGGACAAATGAAGAGTACGTGTACTATTTGGACAAACAAAATAACTTGTACTATGGTTATGTAGTTACGGTATTTAGCAAAGACAGGTATAGCTTAACCAAAACATAGGGGTAGCTAGAGATGACTAAGGTTACAATTAAGGAAATGGGATCTTTTCAGGGACTGGAAGTATTTCTTAAAAACTACAAATAATTACTTACTAACCAAGATGTAAAACTGTAGTTTTATCCCTTCTAATAGGGGAAAATTATACCTATTGGAAGAAACTAATTAAATATAGGCAAATAACCAAAAAAATTGGGTTCAAGAAATGTCTGTTAACTTCAAAATAGTTTACAAAAGAAAAATCAGCAGCTCATACTTAGAGTGGGTAACTTTACAATATTTGGCCCTCAAGGAATTACAACAATAATAATTTTATCTTGAAATTAAAGCAAACGAGGGATGGTTTCAACCACGAAAGGAAACAAAAATTTTATTTTTAAAACTCATACATGTTTGGGAACTTAATTATCAACTGCACAATTTAAAAAAATAATAATTTACTTAGTTAATTATAGTATTACTGTTCTACTTTACTATTAGATTCGAATGTTAACAACTGAATACTTAATATGTATGATGAAAGACTAAACTGTTTGGGGGGGGGGGGGCAACGACACAACTTGCGACTAAACTTGTGTGGTTCAAGTAGTTTGGCTCTCAGATCTGACCTACTCTTAGCGAACACATAATGTTACTGCAATACTTATCGTATTATATTCTGAATCCCATCAGGGCTCCTCCTATCCTTGGCCTCGGCGCAGTGTGTCAATAAGACGAGCAAACCAACCACTCAAAGGAAATGCCAAAGACCCTAAATGGGTTACGACAACTCATTTTATCCATTTTAGACTCGTAAATATCTCCAGGACGTTCCAACGACTGCACACATGGTCGAAAAACAGTTAAAGTTTGGCAAAAATCTCGCGCAAACCTATGGGAAAGTTAATGTTATGGCTCCAGAACATCTGCGCAGCATTGAAGTACCAACCTGGGTGAAATCAAGCCTGCCAACTAAAACAATCTGTTTTCTCTGGCCTCTTCTGTGAAGCATACAATGGAAAAGGAGGGAGAACAGAGTTACGTTTGCTTCTCTTAGCAGTGTGTATGGTAAAAGTATGTCACCCCTGCTGATGACTCTTGAAATAATCAGAGCTCATCATATTAACTTGTCTGCACATTTCCTATGAGTATCTTAAACATAACTCATCAGCTGGACAAAATTCTAGATGTGTGCACACACACATTGACAAGAAAAGGTTCAACTTCACTGGAAGGCTTCAGAAAATATCACCACGTGTGTCATGTAGAATAAGGTCTTACATTACCGGGCTCTGCTTGGGATAGCAGCAGCCTATGTAAGCTGTATCACGGCCGTACATGTAACAATCGCCTATCTCAGGCATAACATCATAATGGGGTAAGGGGGGAGGGAAACTAAACAAAAACTCTGAAATACAGTTACAGTAATGGTACACAGATGTTATTATTCAGAAAACTAGAATTCAATAAAATCAAAGGTTAAGAATTACTTAAACAGGGATCTGAACAGAAAGAGGAAGGTACTGTATCTTAACCAACATCTAAGACCAGAAAAATTGCTTTGTGACAATGGTTTGGGAAGTACTGCACTGTTTATAACCATATTTAATACCATCAACAAGTTATCATCCAAGCGTTTCATTTGTAAAAGGTTCATTAAGATGGTGCTTGGTACTTGAAAGTACGTTGTTGCACTGTAAGGTGCTGAAAGTAGTCCTTTGTCAGTTGCAGTTAATGTGTTTTCAGTACGAATCAGAGCGAGGATGCTGACCATTCTCCTGGCACAGAGCTGCGGAGGGTCAGCGTGAGTCAGGTGGGAGCATCCAACCATGATTCTGCTGTACTGGCTTCTGACTCGAATCATTCCCCAGCATTTCCCCACCTGGATGGAGCAAACCATTCTATCAGGTACTGACTGTGGTGACAGTAGTATGGTATACAGTACAGTGTTTGGCTGTAGGATGGTAATTGTTACGTGACACTGAGATGATGTGAAGAAGATGAGCTGAGTAAACCCTGCAACACCAGTATGAACAGTATATTGTGTTAGCAGCTGCAATTGATGTGGATTTAAAACACAGTGCTGCCATAGTATATTCAGGAATATTAAAGTAAGGGAGACAGAGGAACAAAATTGTCTTAAGTTTCTAAATTTTTGGCAATAATCTTTGTAAAAACCTAAATGAGAGCAGCTATCGTAAAATTGCTCTGTAACTTTGGTTATACTGTAACTGTTGATTAACAAAATTTCTTTTTTATTAATTTGCTAAGAACTTTAAGTTGTGTCGAAAAATTACATTGTATCGTAAAACCAATTTGCAACAGATTAACAGAGCAGTTTTATGTTATCGGCTCTGGAATGTGTTTAAAAAAATAATTCTCTCGAGAGCCGAGAAACATGAACTCCTAACCTTAATTTGTTTCTTCAAATTATTTTCAGCAATTTGTCCTACAGTGCTGTCACATCTTAAGTGTTTTATGGGTATGCTTTGTTTTAAAATTGACGCAGTTAGCTGAAAGCGTTAAATGTGAAAGTCTCACTGCTAATCTAAAATTTCCTGGAGGGTAGTTATGTTTCTAGTTTGCCCTCTTGTGATCACCACTGTTATTTGGCAATCAACTGAGAACACTTTCAGCATTTTGTGACAGAACTCATTAAACCACTATCAGCAGTGTGTGTATTCAGTACATATGTGGAGAGCGGCGAGTGTAAGCACTCTAGTTTTGAAGTTGAGAACTAAAGGCAGTAGCAGGGACTGGAGCATGGCGTAGCAGCCGAGTAAAGCCCTTGCTAAACTCCAAGCTAGAAAATGTATAGAATAAATCTAGTGTCTTATGGTCTAGTGAAGTAAGGCAACAGATCTGATTAAACTTGAGTTCATCAGGGTTGCTACAGGTAGGTAATGGTTTTATGTGGAGCATTAACAACTACAGTAGGTCATTAGCACCCACAGGATTGCTACAGGTTTGGGAAACCTAGAAAAGTCTAGGAATTTTAAAGTTTTCTAGGAAAACCTCGAAGTGTCAGAGAAATTGCTTTTTTTTTACTGCTTGGAAATTCAAAGGTGTAATAAAAACTTAGGCCTAGTGATTTATTTTCTGTTAAGTTCGGCACTTGCAATAATTTTGTTGTGAATGGAGATAATGTTAAATTCTTATTTTTTAGAATTTTTAATAAACAAACTTGTAATTTATGTACCGGTACTATTTATTTCTCTTAAACTTAATTATTGATACAGGTGACGCAGTTGTCCTGGTTTCTGATAGATTAACTCTTTGAGGTTGGTGTAAAGATAAAAGTATCAGTAATACTCACGCTGTGCAAACTGGGGGAGGGAGGAGGTTTACATAAATCTAGAATCTAGGTAGGCAATGTATGGCGCTCGTCACCCCTCTCCTTTCTTTTCACACATTTACGTTTCAGAGTAATGTTAGTAGACTTATTCTAGTGGAGAAAAATGTAAATGATTACACGCAAAGTGTCGAATTACATTGAGATTGATATATTTGTGTGTGTGTGCGTGTGAGAGAGATACGACACTTTAGGTGTGATCATATATCGTACAGTAAAACCCCTTTATTACAACCACCTCTCTATAACAACCCTTTCCTCAGGAACTGTGGTGTCATAAAATAGGGGTTTTACTGGTTAAACCCTTCATGAGGATCGACCCTATTCTAGCGAACTGTGAGTGGTCTTTATAGAGTGTTTTTTTATGGAGGGGGGGATGTGTGTGTATGCTCCTTTGCTCACAGAATAGTTGACATGGCACTGGAGTATACAAACTACACTAATGAACAGTTTGTGATTGAAAACAAGCCAGCTAATTGCAATTTTGGTAGCTAAATTGCAAACACAGGCAGACTATTTGCAGTAAGTTTTCAAACAATCCTGGTAGCTCTAGTGCAAGTATGTAATTTGCATTTTTAATTATGTTACTATATGAGGATTAGTCACCTGATAACCTACATAACTGCCAACACTAACTTTTTTGTTCCTTTCTATGTGGCCCATTTTGCTATATTATATAATCTTCCGTACTGTTTTACAGTAGCCTGAAAATTATGAAGATATTGGTATTTTTCGTGTCCAGAAAAACACTTAATAACATCTCATTATTATTTATTTCCCAAATCATTATTTATATAGCAATACAGTATTTTCCTCTCCTTAGTGTAGAGAATGGTTTTCGTCTGAAAGGGACATCATGAAAGGTGGCTGAGTACCACAGAATACAGTATATTTAAATTTTAATGCCTCTGCCAGAGCAGCCCCTTTAATTACGTACAGTATGTAGGTATTTTTGTAGTGCTATTTTTCCGTTAAAGCATGTGTCTCTCTTGTTGTAGTACATACACAAAGAAAAATTGTCATATTTTGTCATTGAATAGGTAATCCATACTTTCGTGCCACAGGCTTGCTCACCATGGATGAGGGAAGGCTACTAAGGTAGGGTCAACAGCTCTGCCAGAGAGACAAAATTCACCCTTGAAAGGTGGATGAGGTAAGATGAGATGGGAGTGGAGCAGTAGCAGCAAAATACATGGTTAGGGGGGTGAGGAGTGCTCCAAGAAAACTCACTGCTGGCCTCGTTAGGAATTGATTCTGTTTCACTGTGTTGGTGTAGGAGTGGTCAGACGACCAGAAACCCTCAATGTTTGATAAATGAGAAATGAAGTAACCTACTGGGATATGCTAGAAAAGAATTGTGTGCAACATTATTCTGTCACTATTTTAGTATACGTAATTTTTTCACCTGCTATGACTTTTTAATACACACTACATACATTTATGAAGAACGTGCATTAGTGCTTAAACTGCAAAGCCTAGAAAGTTTTATTATTTATTATATCTAAATGTTCCAGTTAGTATGTTAAAGATATGTATCATGTTGTAAAATGTCTAATGTACACTTCTTAATTTTACACTTCATAAATTGTATTTTACTTGTGTTTTCTTTTATTCCTTACTCTTGCATCATAAAGTATCATTTTCATTTATGCAAATACAAGAATTCTATAGCGTGTAATTATACATATTGATATTTTAACTCTTTGAGTCTTTAGTCATTAATTCATAATAGAAAATACTGAATAGTTCCATGTATTAACAGTTTTGGTTTTAAATTACTCAAAGAATTTGTCTTTTTGCTTGTTGATCACGTGACTTTGATGTCGTAACATTTTTTGTTATAGCAAGGATCCTATTGTATTCTCTCGTTACAGTGGGGATCCTAATATGGCAACACCAAATCTAGTGCGCGATGTTTTGTACAGTAGTCGTGAAAATGTGGACTTTGTTCACGAGATCTACCGGCAAGCATTTCTGCTCAACTTTACCCAGTCTGAAGCCATCCGGAAAACAATTGCTGTTTACAAGGATTGGATAGTAATGAATGTAAGGACTTGTACTCAGTAATCTATTTTAAATTAACTTATGTTGTTTTGTGAGAGTTGTGTAATTTTGCTTGTGCATTCCATGCTGTATGCTACCTTGTTAGAGCAAGTCAGGATGTCCTTATTCATGAAATATATGTTCAGTAATGTTTCATAATTGTGTTCATGTAGTTTATGGTGAATGTGTTTAGTATTGGATGGTATTCAATTTCCACAATTGTAGGTGTGAGTTGTTTAAAAAGATTTATGCAGTCAGCAAACCAGCAGCTGTAAAATTTTGATATACAATGGAACCTCATTAATTCAGACTCTTTCAATATGTAGTTCTCATTAATACAAAGGTGTTTTCTTTCCCCTTGGAATGAGATGAGAAATTAATTATTAACTTTAGTACTGAATATAAAGTTTCCTTAGTTATATGTAAAACAAAGTAATATAAAGTTCACTGGTTAAAAGAAATCATAGTACTGGAATGAAAGTTTGTATTTTGAGATTAAACATCCTAAAAGTTTATTTACAGAAATTTTTGAGTTTTCGGAAACACCGGTTAATTCAAACCGCAAAAAATTAGGTCATTACAGGTTTGTATTAATAAGGTTCCACTGTTCCCACTATTCTATTGATGTATGTGATGAAATTGTAGGTTGTTAAATTTCCTACCATGTAATTTTTTCTTCATGAATATTCATTCTGCTGACAGATCAAGTTTTGATCTTATTATAATTAACTTATATGTAAACTTACATTTCAGATTCCAGAACTACCTCCGTTTATGTTGGAACCTTTAGACAGCCACAAGGATGACAACTATCGAAGCGGGCCTCCTTCGTATGAGTACTCTTCTATGGAGGTAAGCTTTTTTTTTTGTTTGTGTTGTCAAAGTTTTGTATAGTACATAAAGAAGGACTGGTGTTAGCAGTTTTCCTTTATCAGTGTTTAGCTATGTGATATTGAGCAATTCCTGCAATGGGTTAGTTACTGAATGATTTGTTGTGTGAGCAAATGTTGCCGAGTTGCAGAAAAACCACACAATTAAACAAAAATGTTTTTTATGGCATTGACTCGTAAATGGCATATTACAAAACAAAAAGTGGTTCCGTTCATAATGTTAGCTCTGTTTCTTTTCCGTACTTGGCTCCATGACATGGTTATGGTAATTGTGTGTTGGTTAGGGTATTTCTTGTAGCCAAGTAAAGATATTGGTTTTACACATTATACATTTCTCAAGTATTATTAACATTCATCGTTTACATGCTACATTAACTGTTCAGGACATGTCATAATGGTAGGAATATCCTGTAATTCGACATGCATGTTATTTATATTTTTGTAGTGAATAATCCTTCCATCTCTCAAAACATTGATATAATTTAATGAAGTAGTGAGTGTTTAAAAGTACAAAAATTGTGTGTTTTATCTCTCCTAACCTTTAATGATCTGTAAAAAAAATAGGAATGTATTGTTAGATGCTTGTACTGTAAAAAGTTGTGTACCTCTTTCATTTCAACGTACAATCACCACGCAAATCGAGACACTTGTACCGATGCATCAGCTTTCCAATACCTTCTGAGGAGAAAATTGTTGTGATTATGGCCATGTCAACATGGTCAGTGACAAAAAACTGTACAGCTAAATGTTAGTTGCATGGAGTCAATCAATTTTAGATTTTTACAGGCTGAAGTGCACAATGTAACATAAATTCTTGGTTGCAAGCTACAGCACCTGTGTCACAATCTGCGTGTTGATAAAAGTATGTTGAAAATTAACTGAAAAATGTACGTGTGTTGTCGTCGCACATAATTTATACATTGTATGTTGTAAAAAAGTATTGATTTTCTGACTAATAAAAATACTTTCTGCATGTGATTTAGGGCGGAGGTGATGGTCCAGAGTCGTATCGCATGACTCGACTCAGGAATGATTCGTACCTAGGTGCCATTCATAGAGAAAATCTACTCGTCAGAGCAGGCTTACAGGTTAGCTCACAGTTGTTCATTTGCCTTCTACGCAGCCTAAGGAGGTGGTCTTTGCTCTCACCTATCCACCTGACGTTATGTATTGGTTATTCTTTATGTAGTTACCAGTGCTATGTCTAAAGTAGTACTGTTTTTAGTGTTTTTGTATTTGTTTAAGAATTTGTATAGGGGTAACGCATCTGGGTTGTGCATCTGTGGCATTGTTCATAAAGTTGTGGTATTTTTTATAATTGGTGTATTTCCATTACAGTAGTTAAATATAATAGTATTGGAAAATAAACAGATCTTTTCAAATTTTACAAACAAATTGTTTAAAGTATTTACTGCAGTGATTACTACATTAAATACAACTTAATGTTGGGTAGAAATGGGTCGAAGCACTCACAGGTAGGTACTTGTGGATAGTGACATATACAAAGTTGGATGGCACATTTCTTCTTGCGGATGCATGAGCATGACGTTATGCGGGCTAAGCCAATAGCTTTTTCAGGCAGTGAGTAGAAACGGAAGAAGCTGCTGGCTTAGCCTGCGAAATGTCTAGCTTGCGCATGTGTGAGAAGAAATGAATAGTCCAACTTTATGTGTGTGTCTATCGTCTAGTACCCACATGTAAGTAGCTAGTATTAAATTTGTAATTACACCTAGTAGCCTAGCGGACTATTTCCCACTCTTAATATGTTAAGTAGATCAACGTGTACTAGTTTTGTCTTGGTGTATAATTTG
This sequence comes from Medauroidea extradentata, assembly GCA_003012365.1. Taxonomy (NCBI): domain Eukaryota; kingdom Metazoa; phylum Arthropoda; class Insecta; order Phasmatodea; family Phasmatidae; genus Medauroidea; species Medauroidea extradentata. The sequence goes on along the minus strand of PNEQ01067136.1, from coordinate 15,618 downwards.
TTCTACACAAACCATATTTTAAACAAAATGCGTTAATAATTGTAACAGGTATATCATATAAGAATTTAAGTTGTTATTTTTTGTGAAACAATTGAACTTTTTTAGTTATCGTCAAGGTTTTAGGGGTAAGTATTTTTTTGAAACACTATTATTTCCATGGAAGTTGAAGAGGCATAAATATAGATACCACCATTTCTTTAAAAAAAACCTAAAATAAATATTTTGATTAATACAATAGCCTCCTCCTGCAAAGTAGTACAACACTTTATTATGGTAGTAACTCTTTCTATACGATTGTACAGTACAGTATTAAAATTTTTGATCAATACAATTGATTTTTTTAGCCAATACAAAAAAAAATTTAAGCAGAAATTAATTTTTAGCAATAAATAAAATAGAATTCATAAAATATTCCTAACCTACCTTGTTATACTTACGACTATTCAGCTTTCACAAATGCACTCAGAACAATGTTAATGAGATTCCAGCTTGGCATTACCTAATATTGTGCCTGTATCGCAGAAAATAATTATGCCATTTACATCAAGGTTTCAATACAAAATTTCTTATTTTCTCTGTACCTGTCGTGCGTAAATCTCACTACTTAGGAAGCAGCGCTCTTCGGCAATTTCTCAAACTAATGGTGTCAATAAGGGTACTAGCTACCTATTTGAGCAAGTTTCAAAATACTGTACGTCTTCGTAGACTGTAATCTAGTTTGTCGTATGCGTAGTTGCCTGTTGTAGCTGAGGTAAGGTGTGCTGTGTGGAATGTTAGCACACCAAGTTGTGGGATGCTGTTAAACATCAGTTTCGGCACGTGCATGTCCAAAATCAGAGATTTTTATTTCTATTACTTTGGGAGGGGTATGGCAAGAATAAAAGTACAAAGTTAATATGTCAACTAGTTTTTAAAAATTCCCACATAATCTTTCTGTCACGACTGTAAAAAAACTCTCTCTCTCTCTCTCTCTCTCTCTCTCTCTCTCTCTCTATATATATATATATATATATATATATATATATATATATATATATATATATATATATATATATATATATATAAGAATGGTGGGAAATAGGCAGCTAGGCTAACAAAGTAATGTAACAGACAGAAGTACAAGTACTTACAGTTGATGCTTGTAAATAGGTACACACACACACGAAGAGGAGACACATATTTTTCTGCGGAAGCGCAATCGCGACATTTCACCAGTATTAAACTGGCTTCCTCAGGCGGCAAGGCATGGCATGCCAGAGGAAGCCAGTATAATACTGGCGAAATGTCGCGATTGCGCTTCCGTAAAAAAATGTGTGTCGTCTCTTCGTGTGTTTGTACCTATTTACAAGTATTAGCTGTAAGTACTTGTACTTCTGTCTGTTACTTTACTTAGTAAAAAAACTCTGTTACAGATACAGCCATGACTTCATTGAAATATCAGGTCTGCGCGTCTGCCTGTTAATGAGTTGTCCAATTTTTGATGATGTATCTATCGAAAGTATTAGTCTTTACGTACTTAAAAGTGTCTTTTTACTCTTTAGTAACCAAGGAACCTATTTTCGATCTTTTATTGTTCAGGGTTGGTATACTTTGTTCTGTAGGCTTAAAAAATTTACAAGTAAACCCCGTGACAGTCCTGGTCTACAAAACGTAATTTTTTCCCCAAATTTTTCCATTGATTTATTGCTTATTTTCCTTTTGCTCTACATTGCCACTTCGCGTAACAAGCATCACAAAATTTACCTTGGTGAGTGGCATACATATTGTGTTGCAGAATTTGTTGCAAGTATTCATCACACATTCGGCAAATGTGTTCATGCTGGAGGTGAATCCACAATATCCTGTGTTGTTGGAGGAGCAAGTGGACATGTGTAAGCGAGTGCTGAATATATATCGTTACATGGTTATGAACACAAGAATGGAGTCTCATACCTGGTGAGTACTTTTATAGGCATTTATTATACATTCTTAAATTTGTAGAGTTTCATTCTTTTGACCTACCTATTCCACAGTATTTCGATCCATTGTATCACTAATTGATTTCTGTGCATGTCTGATGTACTGTAGTGTTTATGTTGTGGTGTCTCAAGTTAAGGTTGGTTCACAATTAAAAAACATAAGCACAGAACAATATAACAGAAGAAATTGTGCACGGCTAGAAGCCTTGTACAAAATTATTTGACAATTGGATTCTGACATAAATGTTTAGCCGATGGCATTTTTTCGACGAATCTTAAATATTCGTAGCTGCATAGAAGACAACCGAAGACCATTGAAGCATATTTTAAGTGGAATTGTATTTGGAGATAATAGTAAATATAGAAACAAAGTCCCAAATAACTTCACAATGTAAAACATATTTACAATATAGAAACATGTTTTTTAACGCTAACATTTCTTACTGTAACTTTGTTTTACTCTTGTGTATTTTTGGAGGTTAAACGAACATGGCAGACATTCACAAAGTTGTATGCTGTCCTATGCATACGAACAAGAAATGGAATTCTTATTACCATTTTCCACGTCTGCATATCTATGCGAACAACCACTTTCATACAATTGTGAATCAGTAGGTAAGATAACATAGAGGCTAGTTATTGTGTGAATTATATATGTTCTACGCTTACTGTTATCAATTGTGAACCAACCTTTACTGTACTTTTAATACTAACACTGTCCATTTACTAGCAACATTAATAATCTGTACAATAAAGCTTTTATTGTACTTAAACTTTTTACCTTGAAAGTAGAGTTAAACTGCAAATAATGTGTAAGAATAAGTTTGATCTCGTTAGCAAGTTAGAAGTAAGGCTAAGATATGGCAATTTTAAGTAAGGTTTTGATTTCTTCCTCTAGGGAACAACTTTTGCTTGTGCTGTTGCACATTACGTCTCGTGTACTGAGTAAAACCCCTCCGAAACGCAAAGAGGAAACATTGGGTGGGAAGCTTGCACCAGCAATATTTCAGGTATTTTTATTTTGATGGCAGTATGGTAAATATTGTGTTTTACCCTTTCTTTGTGTACAGTTTTCTGCTGATGAACATTTTTTCTGGTTTAAATATTTTGTATGTTTTAGTTTGTTTTCAAGACTTGCAGTTTAATGTACTGTGCATACTGTATTGTATTTTAACTCAAATATGTACTGTTTTCATTGAACTGTGGAATTAGTTAAACAAGATATTCTCTGATTTATTAGGATGTATCCAGGTTAGAAGCATCATCTTATAGGTTAGCCAGTCCTGGGGAAACCTCAGATAAGTTTACTGCATGTGGGAATCTTGTACATGTTACTGTAGCTCAGGAGCACCAGTTGCATACACACACTCAACAACTTTGTTTGTACTGTAGTAAAGTTTTTAATTTTGTGTGTGTTCTGAACCCGTTAATTACCATTTTGTAACTTCATTAATTTAGTTTTCTATGTGGTGAATTTGGGTTATTCACACATGTTTCAAATTTTGGTTCATTTGCAGAGTATACAGTAGTTGTATGTATTTTTTACAGACCCTAATAGTGACTTGGATAAAAGCAAATTTAAATGTCATAATTTCATCAGAACTGTGGGACCAATTTCTCCTTGTTCTCTCGTCACTCACACAATGGGAAGAGCTCATAAAGGAGTGGGCGGTAAGTAAATTTTTATATTCATTCGTTAATAACACACTTTATTAATTGGCATTAGTAATGGAAAAAAATTAAGAACACACTCAATTCGCTAGTAATTCGCTGATAATTAATATTTATAGATTTTCATTTTATTTTTGTAATCAAAATGTACTATTCGGTTCTTGAGAGTTTGGTTCCTATGCCAGAAAAAATTGTTGTTTTTTAGTTAATGGATACCTTCGTATAAAAGACTACACAACACACAGTAAACTTTAATAAACACCGAAGTTCCGAAGAATGTTTTAATAAAATAACACTCTTGTAATAACATTTAAAGTACTATGTATGTAGTAATACTTTTTATACAAAAAAATATGAATGCTTTTGTTTATAGGTTTTTTTTAGTACGGTACATCTATGTAATCAACTCAGCCGTAAACCAAACATGATTTTTTTATGAAATATTAACTTGTTTTCAAAAAAAATGTTGTCCAAGAGACTTTAGTTCTACCTCCTGTGTAATGTCAGGTGTGCTTTATTTATTTAATTTGTCTGTATTTATTTTGTAATGCATTTATTTTATGTATTTTGGTTATTTTATTACTGTATTTATCAATGAAATGTCTGTTTACATATTTCACTAAACATTGTACTTTCAATAAAACATCTCCCCAGAAGAGAATACTGTACTTGATGTCCATAAGTTGAGCATGACCTCGTTTTTTCAATGACCTTTGATGAAGAAATAGAAACATTTGTTTTTTAATTTTTTTATTTGATTATGGTTCTTTCAATCACTGTATATTTTAGAGATGATGGTTTATTGCGGGAAAAGTTGACTGATGGATTTCAATACACGTCCAGCTTACCAGAAGATTACTGGCTTTAGCTTGTACGTGGAACTGTTGCCATATTTGACTGAGCCAATAAGAATCCCGATATTGTATTATTTGATGCCAGGTATTGGTCTGCAGACAGCTATGTTGTGTCAGTGATTTCAAGGCTATCTTGGCACAAAACATTTTCGCGATATACCATCATCTCTAGTTATAATATATATGTCTTCAGGAAGAGCATGTACAACCTCCAGAAGAAGCCGGACATTGTTTAGGCTGAGTGGGGGGTAATTTTTAACAATTTTGAGGGTTTTTTCATTGATTTTGTGCAGAAAAATGTCGATAAATGTGTGTGTGTGAGCGTGTGTGCGCGCGCATGCTTGTGTGTGTTTAAAGATTATAATTAAAAATCTGTAGGAATTAAGGAGCGAGGAGGTTTTTGTCAGCTCTTAAACAGCAAGATCATGAGTAGTACTGAGTCAGTACCAACATCCAATATTATGGCAGCTAACGTATCAGAACTGTTTGAACCAAACCTTCATTTTAGCAGACAAAAGGCACTGACATTGTCAAAGTTTAATGACTATCCTTTGATTTTGTGCTGCTTAGCTTTAAACTAAGATTAGGTTAAGTTATAAGTGCCATATTCAATTTTGGTGTCCCACACTTTTGGAATTGTTTTGTATCTACTGCTGACTCTGTGATCCTTACTTGATCTGAAGAATTAGGGAGGGAGCTGTACCCATGACCGTGTGATTACAATATGTATACCACAAATTTGTTTTCAAAAATATTTTAATACATCATATTTCATAATTTTTTACTAGTTTTGTAGATTGGTATAGGTTTACATGGATATATCATAGACTTGTAGTTAGTACACTTTTGTTTTGCAGAAAACGCTGGAGACATTGACAAGAGTGTTGGCAAGGCATGTTTACAACCTGGACTTGACGGACCTGCCACTGGACAGGTTGACAGAACAGAAAGCAAAGAAGAGACGTGGCAACAAACAGGCTGAACTGTCGAGATCTAGCTTCAGTAATGGAGAAGTGGCTGGGCAGAGCAAGGTGTCGCTACAGTCGCAGTGCTCGACACAACCAGAAGACAGTGGTAGCAATTACACATCAGGTATTTCATTGTGCCAACAGTTAAGTCTTATAAGCAGTAGCTATGATGTTTCATATGATTGAGCACTGTAATAAAATGAAGACAGATCTTTAGGTTGGATTGTGTGTATATTGTCTGTTGAAGGCTTGAGAGATACTGAAGGAAAAACACTCTTGTATTATTATATTTTCCAAAATACTATTTACAGTGGAACTTCATTATAATGACAACTGTGGATAGCAACAAAAACTGTCTTTATACAAGATTTGTGTTATTTACAGACAATTTAACGTATATGTATTATGAAGAGATGGCGCACGTGAAAGTTGTTATACTGAATGTATTTGTATAAGCCTTACTCTTTATAACAAGTTTTCACTGTAGAAGATTTCAGCAAGGTTTCTATTCAGTTTCATTGACAGTGTGTTAAAAATAGTACCTTCAATTTTACTAATTTCAATCCTTCTGAAAAATAAAACTAAGGGTTTGTTAAAAAAGAAAAATATTTATATTTTTCTATTTTGTGGGAAATTGCAAATATGCTCACTCTGAATCCTTTTTGCCTACTTTCTATAAGTGCAGTTGTAGGCTGTAAGTCTGGGTTCATGGCACTGCCACATTTTCTATATCTTTTTACTTCTGTAATGGCATACAGCCTGTTTGCATTATCTGCTATTTACTGCCGTAGTTCAGTCTGTATATGGGTTGGTTTAGATAGTTCTGGATCCATCTGTGTTTTTGAGGCATTCAAGCAAAGGAGATTTCTGCTGCAGGTGAGGGAGGAAATGTAGTGGTATCTACAAATTTGTTACATTAAAATTCTATGTTTTGTTAACTTTCCCTGTTTTTGTTATACCATTCATGTGCTCTGCTGCATGGAAAGGTACATAACTGATCATTCCAGTGTAAGAAGGAGGCTATAGGAGGCTGGCTGTAGTATTACAGTGTTGGCATTGGTCTAGCCTGGGGGCCGATTAAATATAACTTTTTATAGGCGCAATGCAAAATTTGCTTCTGCGCTGCATCTGGTTGCGCTATAATGGAATTAAATACTCACACACAAGCAATAGAAGACCCATTTTACTTGCTCTCCACTTACGCTGCGCTGCTTTGGTGCAAATAGAAGGTAGTGATATTTAATTGGGGCACTGTAAGGTCTGGGGACACACACTGTGGCAGTTCTGCCAGAGATGTCACAGAGTGGCTACGTGGTACTGTGTAAAGCCCTGGGTGCTGATGTGGGCCAGTTCCATTATAAAGTGTCGTAGCAAGAAAACGGGGAACAAAATTTCTGGTGTTAAAACTGCTATTAGTTTCCATAATTTCTTCAAGTCCGTCCATAAAGAGTCTGTGTCTGCTGTACTACTTGGCGCCTAACCGAGCCTGTACAGCATCAGCTACCCAAAGCAGTTTTTAACATGTTGCCATCCGAGGTATACAGTAGGACCCCTATATTACGCTTTCTAAGGGACAAATGAAAAATGGTGTAAATGAGGGTGTTCACAACCGAAACACATCTACTTGCTTTGCGGCGCCATGATGATCAAACTCATTTCTCTTGTTTTCAATATGACGGACAGGTGCCAAGTTCAAATCACAGTCAATGTAACAACAGTACATGTAAACATGTTGGGTACAAAAATTCAGCCCACCGAAAATAACTATTTTCTTACTAAAATCCACACTTTTAATGATTAGTCCTATAAATGGTTTTTTTTTTTTACACATGATTAATATATACATACAAACAGTCAATACAAAATGACAGTTTAATTCATCTTTCCTCTAAGACATTAGTCTATTGGCAATAGACAAATTTTGGAAACTGAATGAGTTCGGAGTATGACAACATGAACAACTCCGTCGTGGCCAGGATGGACAGCTGTGATCCGAGCCCTTTTCCATTTCAAGGGTGGTAGGTTAGAATCCTTCAAAAGGACCAACTGGGCCACCTTGTCCCATTTGCCTCGCTGCTGGAGAATGTGGAGGTGTTCCATGCTCCACTTTTTTCAAATTCTCTGCTGGAGCTGGGTCACGAGTTGCCACCTATCCAGACAATTTAGTGCCAACTGCGTTAAGTCATGGTCTGGCAATACCACAAGAGATTCTCCGACAAGAAAATGAGCAGGAGTCAACACCTCATACTCCCGGGGGTCTGATGACAGGGCACACAACAGCCATGAATTTAGTACAGCAGACACCTGAGCCAGCAACGTTCCAAATTCTTCATTTGTGAGTACCTGGTTTCCTACTTCGCGTTTGAGGTATTGTTTGGCACTCTTGGTAGCTGCCGGAGGGCTGAAGTGCCACTATATACTTCGGTCAGCTGACTGATTCAAGATTTCTTGCCTAGCTTCTCTTTCAAACAAACAGCGTTACAGTTCCTTAAGGTAGTTGCACACCCGACAAAGTTTGTGCTGTCCGACAATATCTCTGCTGGTATACCGCTCAAGGAAATAAATTGTTTCAAGGCTACCAAAACGCAGCCGCTGAAAGTTCTGCAACTACTTCTAAGTGCACTGCCTTAGTAGTGATGCAAATGAACACGCACACCCACACCTTTAAAACTGTCTTATTTCGCTTTCTGATGGGTGTAGCCAAGAACGGTCCCCCGAAATCAACTCCCACTGACTTGACGGCTCTAACATCTGCAAACCTAGACTTTGGTAGAGAGCCTATTAAGGGTGCCAGTGCAGAAGGTCTGGCCTTGAAGCAGGGAATGCACTTATGAACCAGACTTCGAATTAAACTTTTCGCAGATATGATCCAATAATCTCTACGAACCTGATATAATGTAGCATTGGGAGAGCTTACTCTTATTCTGGAGAAGGATAGGGTGTTTAGTGCGGTCATGAACTGGAGCATAGTGCAGCCTGCCGCCCACCCTGATAACTCCTTGCGAGTCAAGAAATGGTGTCATTGGCTATGTTTTCTTTGGACACATTCCCCCTTTACTTAGTGCCATGATCTCATCCTTAAACCAGAAAGACTGCACCATCTTGACCCAAGTCATTAGGGCATGCTCAATCTCATCTACAGTTAGGCATTCATCAACCGGCACAATCGAGCGGTGAAAAGCAGCTTTTACCCTTAAGACCCACACCGTAATTCGTTTGACTGGTTAGTGAGGATACCCTTTGCTGGAGTCCTAAGGAATCTTCCGAAATGAGTGGTGTATTCTGTTGGGCTGGTAAAACATTAGTCGTAGGAGACTTCGACTTTGGAAGTGAACCTTGATTCTCACATTGGCTCCTTGGGCAGAAATAACCAACCTGGGCCCGCAAACCACATGGAATCATGAACCAGCTGCTCAGGATTAGCACTTCTAGAAGCAGGGATTGTGTTCCGATGGAACATGATTCCATACACTTGGGGGGGGGGGGCAGGGCTGACTGGACTTCTGCTACAAAGGTTTTCAATGTGTGAGGTGATAGTCTCAATCAAGCCAGTACCACCGTAGAGTCTGTCCACCCGGTAAGTACTAAGCTGCTAACCTTTGATTCATACAGCTTCTTCACATGCTGCCAAAGCCTGCTCAACAACACTGCAGCAAAGAGTTCGAGTTTCGGGATTGTCAGCGTCTTCAAGGGTGCCACCCTAGACTTAGCCGTAAGAAGGTGAACCTGTGTTCTACTACCATGCAGCACACAACGGGCGTAAATAACTGCGGCATATGCCTTTTCGCTGGCATCACAAAAACCATGCAACTCAATTTCAGAATCAAGGACTGGGACAAACCTGGCAATCTTATCTTCTGACACCCGGGGCAGAGCAGCCATGAAATTATTCCACTGATCCAGTTCATCTTTCCCCACTGGCTCATTCCATCCCAGACCTTGAGTCCACAGTAACTGCAACAACATTTTGGAAGCCACAATCACAGGAGCTAACCACCCGCACGGATAGTACAACCGAGCAACTGACAGAATACCCCTCTTAGTGGATGGAAAGTCTGGAATGTTTACTTGATAAAAAAAACTCGTCATGTGATGGGTCCCAACGTAAACACAACACTTTTACAGGCTCTGATTGATCAAAAGGCCAGGAAGGGTGGTCACTCACATCATCCAGGACAGCTTGATGACTCGAGCACCATTTATACAGTTGGAAGCCACCACTGTACTGCTGGAGTAGGCAGAGTAGGATAGAACTAACTGCAGATGGTGCTGGATCTATCCCCTAGGAAACTAACAAACTCTGTACTTTGGAATGGAACTTGATTGACTTTGTTCTACTTAATATAGAGACTCCAGGACCAACAAGGAGGTGTAACACCTATTCTGTAATATCTTGTGTTAGTAACAACTTAGCACACAGGCATGGCATGAGTTTGTTTTAGACTGGGCCAGTATTTTAAATTGTGTGTAGATGATTTGATGTACTTTATGTGCATTAGTAATTACAAATATAACCGTACACATTTTTAGGTGATATTGTTCATTAATGGTTCAATAAAGTCATATACAAAGTGATGTTACTTATTTGGTACATAATTTGCAAGTTTACATGCAGCATTAAATTATTTTTTCTTAAGTTTTCTTTTAAACTTTACAAAGTTTTAAATGTTAGAAATATAATCACCCTGCTTATACTCAAAACTTTGGATGGAATTGGGAAAATTCCTTTTTTTTATTATATTTTTATTGAAAAGTGCGTTTAATTTAATGAACAACGGTACCATACATTTTTTCATTGCGTCTGTGCAACTCCAGAAAAACTTATATAAATTGAGCAGTCTGTTTTGCACGGCAAGAACAGTGAACCGCCATGTTGATGTTCCTGTGACGTCACGATGCTGTACATTTAAATGTACGTAAGACACATACGACAGCAACATACGTTCAAGACTTGAAAATGTGTTGAGTAAAGTAGTTTATATGGTAAAATTGAGTATGGCTTGAACACCATAGGGTATAAATGTGGATAGTAGTTTGTTTGCGCAGAAATAAAATGCAATTTACTCGAAATAAAATCTTAACGTAGCGCCGTCTGATAAATCAAGGCGTACTGCATAGTTTAAGCTTCAAGAAGAGGCCTAATAGTCTGCTATTAACGACACAAATACAGTACGCATACGTAATGCTGTATTTTGTACATGACACGGTTAGCATAAAATAAATAAGTTCTTTTAAGTTAAAAATTGCAGTCAATAGCGTGCCGTTTGCGACCTCTACAGCTGTAGTGTTTTAGCTGTTCCACGGACATCGGCAACGTCATTAGCCAATAGGCGAGTTCAAACACCCGTGATTGGCCGATAATTTGAGGGGCGTGGGTGGTCTTTCGAAACCTGCCCCGAGATGGCAGCACCGCTGTCTTGATGCTGTTCACGAGAAACGTAAAAATTACTGATAGAAAAAATGAACTTGAAATAAAATAATTGGTATACCATATTATTTTATCGAGTCGTGCAACCAGAATGTTCTTTCATAGTCTGTTCCAGGTTTGGTTAAACGCATTCCAAATATTAGCTCGATAGGTTTACTTTTTGTACGCGTGTTAACTTGGTTCGTCTTGACATTTCATATCTAAACTTATGATTATATATCGGATCTGAAACATTAAACTGAATTCGCAGTAAGTTATGATCTCTCTGGAATTTAAATTAAATGTACATAAACTCAAACCTGTTACTAAAACGTTGCAATGTGTGAGAGTTAGGCCTACGAATACATTGCTGCCTTCACTCCTCTAAAAGCAACTCAAGAGAAATAAATCTTCGTTGTTGGTTACCAAATATATACAACCACGCATGCCCAAACAATGGGCGAATTCCTCATATTAACTTTTACGTAAAAGGGTTTGGTAAATTTTATAAGTTTTTTAAGTTTTTGAAAAATTCCAATACACACTGTAGTGCCCGACATGCTGTGGCTAACTGAAACAAGTAAGACTACGTCATAAATGCGTTAGCCAATAAGAACGTGTTTTCAGTGTTTGTGGTGGTGTTTGAAAATATGGCATTTTTAGAGCTGAATAATTCGAAATTTGCAATGTTTATGGAGTTATTGTTTTGCCTGGCTGCATTTAGTGCCGAAATAATTCGGAAGAATGAGGTAAATATTAAAAACGTTTTCTAGGAATTTTCCCTATTATCTTGGCCTGAACTTGAGGTCTAATGTAAAGAAGCATGACCACCAAATAACACAGTGTTGTAAAAATGTTTAGCTGTAATGAAATGTGATATACAGTACAGTAATATTTCTTGCTCTCATATTTTTTTAGGTAACTATATATTTATAAAGAATATTAAATTTATCTGATTACATACTTATTTTAAATGTGATTAAAAATATCTCTTTTATATTTTTTTCCAGTCTATTTTACTCTGTCAGTTTTCTTTTCGTATAGGTATTTTCCAAACCACCCTTCACTGTACACAATACATGTCTCTTTCCACTCTGATTTTGTTTGCACGTTATACAAATTCTTGTTTCAATTGTTTACAGATGTGGGCACAGGTTCGTTTCGCATGCATGAAAGTCCTAGGAAACGGCGTGATAGTTCTGGGGACTACTTACAAAAATCTCGCATTCCTAGAAGTGCCAGTGAAAGTAACCTGGCGTATGGCAAATTGCCTTCCCATAGAAGAAAAGGGATGTCGCCAAATTCGAGACGTCATGCCACTGCTGTTGGCATTCCAGGTGAGTTGGTACCATTAATTTTTTATTTTGTAATTTTACTAACATTCTTGATGGTAGTAATGCAATAAACCCTCACTATTTTAGGGAAAAGGGTCATTAAAGGAGTATTGTGATACAGTATATTGTTTTGACCCAATTCACAACTTCTGTATGTCGAAATTACCAATTTTTAAAAATTAATTGCAGTTTGCAAGGCTGCCGTTTCAAAGTTAAGGTTTAAAAATTCTTGTACTTAGCTTTTAAAAAATTCTTTAAAGTCCTGTAATATTTTCAACTTAGGTTTTGGTACTTTTCGAAAATGTTTTTAACAAATTTTAATTAAAGATTGTTGGTATTTATTACATACCGGTAATACCCGTGTATATTTTAAATTATTATAATACTCTGAAAATTTGAGATTATACTAGTATACAGGAAACAATGTACTGCCAATTTTTCTACACACTCAGCATTGTCTTAATTTTGGTAAGAGAACAGTGACTCTTTCTACCTATTTTGTTCTTTTGGATCATTTGTTGAACAAGTTAAGGGTATTGATATGCTGTGAGAGCGAAATATACATTGATGAATAAATTTACTTTACTGTATCTGCATATTTTTATTGCCAAGAATGTGACATCATTAGTAATTTACATCATGAAGCCACACTGGAAATGTAAACATAATTTATGTTGTTCAGGGTTGGAAATTTTTGTGAATGTCTGTGATTTTCGGTCAATCCGTTTTAACCTTAAAATCTGTGAAAACTTATTAAATTTGTTAAAATTATATACTTTGCCTTAGTATTGAAACTATGCAATTGTTATTGAAATACAAAATCATTAATAATAAAAGTCTGACTTAATACGAAAAAATGATGCCGTATAAAGTGTCCCAACATTGGATTATAATACAGGGCTTACGACATGCGCTGTTGCCAGACCTCAACCATGTCACAAAGTTCAGGATATATATGTAATAACAATTCCATAATTCTGAATGTGTGAATATTAAATTATTTATTTGTGAGTATGTCGTAATTTTTATTACGGTATATTATACAATTGTACTTGACATATTTTATGAAAAACATTTTTACAATTCCTAGAAAAAGGAGCAATACTCATACATCAAATTAATATGAATTCATTAGAATATTACTAATGTGAGCTTAAAGAAATTAAGTACTGTACATATTAATATTAAATTTCTTTAAACGCTATCACTGCTGCTGACGAAAGGTGATATTTAGAGTCCCGTAAAAATGGCTCTTTGAAATTTATTTTATAGCATTTCATAAATGAAATTTAAAAGTCAATAACTAGCCAAAATTATAAAAACTTGTGTTTTATAAATTAGGCTACATAGTGGAAACAATTTCCAACATTTCTGTGTATCTGTTATGCAATATCTGCTACTATTTTGAATTTAACAATAAACATTACTAAAATAGTATATACATAGAAACTCTTGGCCTTAAACATATACCTCACCCTGAATTTTTGCATGTAGAATAATGTCATGTGAATAAAGAAGTACAACTTTTGTATTGCAATGTAATGTGCACCATGTATCTCAGGCTATCCAAGTTGGTAGTATTTTGAAATATTTTTATGAATTGATTTTGAGCATGTTGCTCATCTCAACATTTTCTTCACTCACACTAATTTATAGCCTGTGTAATTTTTTGCCTGCTCAGAAATAGACACTTTTATTCGTGGCATCTCAATTACAGTGAAAATTATAGTACAAGAAATCTTTTCTCTTTCTCTCCTTCCTGCCATTGTCCTGGCAATTTATGATTTTTGTGCTGTCCAGCAAGACACTTTTCCCACTTGTGTACCATACACAGGATCTAGGTGCGAGTGACAGAGCAGTGAGCTGATGTGCCCAACTGCGCTGCTGAGGATCTAGGCGCTCTCCTGGAGAATTTCACATTTAATAGTAGTATGGCAGTTTGTTGCCCTTATTTCACATTTGCGAAACTTCCGGGCCTCTAGTGATATTCCTTCCTTAGGAGCAGCATAAGCCTGAAGAGAAGGATATGATAAAGGTGATAGAGGTCATTGCAATGAAGTGGATGAGGTTAAACTTGTCAAAAACCTTTCATCATCATCTTGAAGATTGTCACCCCTCCACAGCTGTTTTTCAGTGTTTTTCACTTTATTTATGTAATGTTTCCAGTTTTGTGTTGATATGTGGGCATAAGTGCGTGGTATTGATGGCTCCATATCATGTGCCTTGAATGTTGTGTTATGAACTCTTAAACTGTAAATGATTTCATTTGTGTTCAAACTATTTAAATGGGATAAATATTGCAGTGATACATATGCAAATGAAGAACAGTACGACCCATCCTATTGGCTAATTCTCAAGTTTGTACATTTTTTACTTATGCCTTTTCCCATCCTACAATGTGCAGCAATTCCTGTTTAAGCATACTGGCATAGTAAGGAATGCCTTTTTCCGTGAGTCACATATCTTACGTCCCATACATGACAACTTTATAGGAGTCTATTCACACATCCTAATATGGTATGATGCATTGCCTTAAACAATAACAGCCCCCTCTGGAGTGTTTGGCATTAGTTGTCTGGAAAACCATTTTTCATATCCATCTGCAGTTATTTCATTGTGAGCATCAGCAGTGTTTTTTTTACACGTGCCTGTCGGTCACTTTTCACTGTTTTCTTTCTTTTCCTTCCCTACACTGAAACCTGCATTTATGTATAACTGAACTGTGTAGGTAATTGATTTTCCTAAATCACTTAACGTTTTTAATTCTTTTAAGCATATAAATTATGTCATCTCGTTCTATAAAAGCTGCCTTGTTTGTCGTCTTCAGAACTCAAAACCAATGTGAATTTTTTTGTCCTTCTTACCTTTTCGGTGTAAGTTTTACAGGTGTTGTTGAAGTATCATGTTGCTGTTGTCCTAAGTGATTAAATGATATGGTTTGTTTGGAACAGCTGGTTGCTTTAGAAGCTTCGTTAATTGTTTTGCTTATATTATAGGTACGTACGTAAAAATATTTGAATATTTTCAACACAATCTTTCGCTCCTTCCCTTGTAGCTTACCTACATTGTTTCTCTCAGGTGTTGCATTTTCCATAATGTTATGCATGTCAGTGTTGAAAATATAAAAAAAAAACACAAAAAAATAATACAGAATTAGTATTATAACAAAATTTTTGTCCCGAAATCAACCACCGGACACAATACTGCATATGGCTGCGAGACACTGTACTAACTGATGTAATGCTGGAGTGGTGAAACACATGATGAAGGAAACTGCTGCGTAAGGAGCCTGTATCTGTTTTGACTCCGGTTTACAGTACTTCACATCACCAAAGCCAACACTTTATAGGTACCATCTGATTTCGTGTTTTTTAAAGCACTGACGCCACACTGTTACGTTCACTATAAAATACGTTAACGCTCGCC